>PVKA01026278.1:0-31881 GCA_004027165.1 Ctenomys sociabilis
TCTCTCTCTCTCTCTCTCTCTCTCTCTCTCTCTCTCTCTCTCTCTCTCTCTCTCTCTCTCTCTCTCTCTCCCCTTCCTTCCTTTTTTTTTAAATGTATTTGGTTGTTACAGGGTCTTACTATGCAGTTCGGACTCTAGTGATATTCCTGTTTTCAGCCTCCACAGCACTGGGATTACAGGCATATGGTTCTGAGGTCAGCACTGTACATGGTGCCAGGCTAAAGGCCAAATTCTAAGACTAAGTACTAGACAGCAGGATCAGTTTCTAAAAGGTTCATCATAATCTTGAATTATTTTTGACAGAAATGAAGTACTCAGCTTAATTTTGTCCTTTAAAGAAGATCAATGTTTTTGTTTTATTTTAAGACAGGGTCTTGCTATGTAGTTCAGGCTAGCTTGAACTTACTATGTCACCCAGGCTAGCCTCAAACTTAAGGTGATTGTACTGGTCCAGCCTCCTGAGTGCTGGTATTACAAGTGTGCACCACTACACGTACTTTTTCTATTTTCTTTCTTAGTACATGTCTGTAGTAATGATTATAACCATCTTGGGGAGCTGGTAAGTATACATGATATATCTTAATTTTTTTTTATCCCTTTCTTTTGTCCTTCCTTCAATTCTCTTAAAAGCATTAGCAGGTCTAGTAGGTTAGGAAAAAGAAACAAAAGACAAAGTTTTCCAGGAATTCTTTGCTAAATAGAAATCAGGACTAATCCTGGTGTAAACTGCCTGTCTTCATGGCTTTCATTGAGAAAGCTATAATATTTATTGACCCCTTCACAGGACCAGTGCCACTCTGGGGTCCTACCTCAGGTCTCTCTTTTGGAACAACATCTGGTAAGGCAAGCAAAGAACCAGGCCAATAGCTGGCCTTTTGGACCTTGAGGCCAACTTTATTAGGCTTAGTCTGGATGACTGGTAGAACAGATCACTACTTGAGCATCAAGAGGGATCACAGTCACAATACATGGTCTAAGCTCTGCTCTGATCATGTTTTAAATTAAGATGTACATGAGAGTCTTTGGACATTCATCTCTCACATTTTATTCAGAAATGTACAAAAAATTTCTAAGGGCTGGAGTGTAGTTCAGTGTAGCTTCTGTAGAATGTGCAAGGCACTGGATTGGTTTCATCCCCAGCACTAGAAAAAACTAAAATAATAAAACAACTTCTGAAATACATGTACAGCCCATTTGTTAAAATTCTTGTCTAAGAGGGCATGTATCTTTCCACAGGTCCTCCTATAGCTTTTCTTATTTGAGACAGGATCTTGCTATGAAGTTTAGACTAGCCTTGAACTCATTATGTCTTTTTTTTTTTTTTTTGGAACCAGGGACTGAACTCAGGCCCTTGTGCTTGCCAGGGAAGTGCTTATTCCACTGAGCCATCTCCCTGGCCCTGCAAATGTATTTTCATTGTTACCCTCCTATTACTTTGTTTTAAAAATTTTTTCTTCTTAAAAATGTAGTATTTCCCAATTTTTCTTAAGATTCTAGTTGCTTTCTTATCAAAAATCCTTGAGACCAAGCTGGAAAGCTTTCTTATGCACCTGATCTTGTCTGATCTTGGAAGCTAAGCAGGGTCAGGCCTGTTTAGTACCTGGATGACAGATATTTTCTCTTTGGAAATCCAAGATCTGTGATCTATCAGTCTGTCCCTGGAAAGTATTTCAGGCCCACAAGTCAAAATAAAATAAGCAAAAGTATAAATTTTGTTTCTTTGCATACATGTAAGTGCACTGAAGCTTTTGTTTCAAAACTAGAGGCAGACTTGCTCTTTTTTTCCTCTTTGGTAGTCTGCCTCCAACCCTTTGCTAAGTGGGCCCATCTAGAGGATACCTACACAGTGGAAGAAAATGTAGGGACAGATACTGTAACATAACAGCAAAAGAGGTCAGCCTTGTAAAAGGAGTGAAGAAATGCCTGGAACTGTGCAGAAAGATGCACTGTGTGTTACTGCAAGCTTTAAACATACTTTGCTAATTTATAACACAGGAGGAGACTGGTACAAGCAAAACAACAGCACATAGATAACACCATTTCACTTCTAAAACAAAAGTGAGAGCCCATTGTATTATTTATATAAACTGGTATCTAGGGGTGGTGGTGGTGCTGGGGATGTAGCTCAGCAGTGGAGTGCCTAACCAGCAAGCAGGATATCCTGGGTTTGATTCCTAGTATCTTTTTTTTTTTTTTGTGGAACCAGGGATTGAACTCAGGCCCATGCACTTGCCAGGCAAGTGCTTATTCTACTGAGCTATCTCCCCAGTGACTGGTATGTTTAAAAAAAGGGAGTGGGGAGCCCTTCCAAACTCCAAAACAGCCTTAGCTGGACATGGTGGAACATACCTAGCACTCAGGAGGCTGAGGGAGGAGGATCCTCATGAGTTCAAGACCAGCCTGGGGTACACAGTAATTTTAAGGGCAACCTGAACTGCACAGTGACGTCCTATCTCAAAACAACAGTAACAAAAAGAAGCTTGGGGTGGTGATGTAGGTAAAAGTGCTTGCTTAGTGTGTATAAGATTCTGAGTTCAATCTTCAGTGAGCCCCTCTTACCCCTATTTAAGACTGTTACAGCTTGTTAAGAACTATATGGCTCATTTGCACTCAGTGGTACAGTGCTTGTCTAGCATGTATGAGGCCCTGAGTTCAATCCTCAGCAATGCAAAAACAAACAAAATCCTATATGTCTTACTTTCTCACCTATGTCTTTCTTACCTATTTTCCATTAGGAAATCTACAACATATTTTTTCAAGCAGTACAGATGAGCATCCACGAGGCCAGTATGGAAGTGTATTCTGGGGTACCTGCAAAAAGAATAGGACAGAAAGGGCTCACAATGGGATAACATGTGATCTATTTTGTCAGCAGTAGCAGGCATCTGGAATTTGACAAGGTCAGATGAATACTGCCTACATTACAGCCTGGGAGACCTTGACAGTGAACACTAGCTTTGATACAACCATGTAAATGGCATAAAAGGTATTCTTTGTAGAAACCCTATCTCATGTTCTGTGATGCTTTTATTCTTCTAAAGAGGGCTAGCCAAATAGCGCAGTGGATTAAAGCTCCTGCAAGGGGACCACTGAGATGGCTCAGTGGAATAAGCACTTCCCTGGCAAATGCAAGGGCCTGAGTTCAATACTTGGTTTCACCAAAAAAAAAAAAAAAAAAAAAAAAATCAATCAAATAAAGCTCCTGCAAGCAGGCGCAGGCCCGCTGAGTCAGCCTCACCCCTTCTCCCCCGGGTGCATTGAAAGGGCAACTGAGACTGGGCTTGGTGATGCATGCTTGTAATTTCAGCTCTTGGGAGGCTGTAAACTGGGGGATCACTACTAATCTGATCTAGTAGCGAGACTCTGAACACCCTGCAGACCCTCCCCTAAAACTACAAAAAAAAAAAAAAAAAAAAAAAGAAAATTACAGAGACATCAAAAAGAGAAATCAAATCATAATTAATCCAGGGCCAGCCAAATAGCTCACTGGATTAAAGCACCTGCTTAGGCAGAGTGCAAGAGATGGGGGTTCGAACCCTGGGCCTGCCCTGCTGGGCAATGCCCCCAGGGCAAAAAGTGCTAAAACCATGATTGAGGTTTTTTTTTTTTTTTTTGTCAGAACCAGGGATTGAACTCCGGCCCTTGCCCTTGCCAGGGAAGCACTTATTCTACTGAGGTATCTCCCTGGCCCCAAAGCATTCAGTTTTTTTTTTTTTTAAGAGCCAGTGATTGAGACTGGGTGTGGTGGCATGTACCTTTAATCCCAGTGCTTGGGAGGCTATAAACAGGAGATCACTACAAGTCCAAAGATCTACATAGTGAGATCCCCACCCTGTAATAAATACATTAAAAAAAAAAATCCTCACAATTTTTCTCACAAACTTTTAGTACAATTTTTAAAAAATGTATTTGGTACAGGGTTTCACTGGGCAGCTCAGATTCATAGCGATCCTCCTGTTTTCAGCCTCCCCACTTCTGGGATTATAGGTGTGCACCACCATGCCCAGACTCAGTGGGGGTTCAGCATGCCTGGGGGCAGGGCCAGAGCAGCATGTGGTACCGGGGATAGAACCCCTGTCCCTGTGCTTGCCTAGCCAGGCACTTAGTCTGCTGCTATCTTGCCAGTCCTTCTTACCACAATTCTTATAACTAACATTGTCCAGCCTCTCCTCTGTCTCATTGAAGGCCATATCTCAACTTTCTTTTATTGTGAAGATTTCACTCCATACTCATGGACAATGAAGCAAAATTCTATGAAAACTCCCAGCTTTCTATTCTTATTAAACAGGACTCAACCACTATATACATTTCCCAAGAAACTGTCACTAACAAGCTAAGTTTGTTCTCCCTCAATACTTGGTGTCTATGTCTATCAGATAATTTACCATACAAAAATGAAAAAACCTGTTTACTAGTTTCTCTTTCACTATAGTGAAAGGCAGCAGAGAGTAGATTCACTTTCATAGCCTTAGTACTCAGCACCACACTTAACACAGAATAAATGTACAATAAACAGTTGTTGACCAAATAAATGAATAAACAAGGTCATATTAAGGCATTTTTTTAGTTTCTGGTTATTTTAGTTTTCCATATTTGATTTCAGCTTTTAAAAATGTCATTCTTCTAATACTGCAGGATTTTTTTTTTTTTTTTTTTGTAATTTTTTTGAGACAGGGTTTCTCTATGTAGTCCAGGCTAAAATCCTCATGTAGCCTAGGCTTGCCTTGAACTCACTGTGTATGTCCTGCCTTCAGGATCCCTACTGCTGGTATTTTATTAAATAGCAAGACATGTGGCTTGTTATTTAATTATAAATAGTCAAGGAGAAATGGGGGGGCAGGGAAATGGCTCAGTGGAATAAGCGCTTCCCTGGCAAGTGCAAGGTCCCAAGTTCAATCCCTGGTTCTGCCAAAAAAAAAAAAAAAAGGAGAAATGGAAAGAATAAGGTGAAAAAAAATGGACATTCCAATTATATATAGCTGTCTGGTTATCTTTTCTACTCTGTGTTTCTCTGCTTTGACTTGCTTATAGGAAATACATTCTCATGGAATGCAGACAATTTAGAAGTAGTCAAACTAAGGTATATCACCTAGGGCTTAGATGCCTTTGGGAGGAGACAGGAGAAATGCTTCTAAAAAAGGAATTAGAGACCTGGGAACACACACTCATACCACACACAGGAGCGTGCCTATTAGTGAAGATGAAGAAAAGTATAGGTACTTCCCTATCCTAATTTTCTGATATTTTCAAATTCTAAAAATTCTTCAGGAAATATATTTTAGTAAATGAGTATGGATGCCTATTTGTTATCAAAATTTGATTTGAGGGGCAACCCACTTTCCAGGCTTTTTTCTGTTCCTGTCAGATAGCAGCTTTTTTTTTTTTCTCTCTCAGCAAATTCTTTCTACTCTAAAAAAAGAATTTCATTTGAGGTCTATATGCTGATAATTCTCTCCCTTGATGTGAACATTTTTTTTTTCTTCCAGTAGTGGGGATTGAACTCAGGACATTGTGCTTGCCAGACAGGCACTTATTCTACTGAGTGGAGACAAGGTCTCATTTTTTTTAGCCCAGGCTGGCTTTGAATTCACGGTGATCCACCTGTCTCAACCACCCAAGTGCTACAACTATGAACAATACAGCAGTTTGGACTCCTAGTGGTTCTTCTGTTTTCAGCCTCCCCAGTGCTGGAATTACAGGCGTGTGCCATCATGCCCAGTCTTGGTGGCTGACTCAGTGTCTGGGAGAATGGGACCCATACGGCATGTGGTGCTGGGGATCAAACCCAGGTCCTTGTGCTTGCCTAAGCAGATGCTCAGTCTGCTGAGCTATCTGGTTGACCCTAGCATTTTATAGTTTATACAAACCAGACAGGCACTTATTCTACCGAGCGGAGACAAAGTCTCTCTATGTAGCCTAGGCTGGGCTACACCTTCCTTTTCTTTCTTTCTTTTTTTTTTTTTTTGTGGAACCTGGGATTGAACTCAGGCCCTTGAGTTTGCCAGGGAAGCACTTTATCTATTGAGCCATCTCCCTGGCCCTTGACCATGATTTTTGAGGTTTTTACTGAAGCCCTTGTTTCCCAATGTGTAAATGTCTAAGAATTCCACAATGAAACTGTGAAACATCGTATTCCATAAAAAAAAAACAAACAAAAAACCCTCATTATTAAGAGCTTATTTTAAAATTTCCCTTCCAATAAAAAACCTTGACTAGAACTCACAAGAAAACATAACACCGGGGAAAAGCTACATGCTTTTCTTATTAAGAACTTGGCATAAATACCTTTTTCTTATGAACTATTAAAAACACATGTCTGAAAAAACCACGCCTGTCAGAAATGCAACAGGAATTTTAGAGTAGGATAGCTTACCTCTTCTCTCTGTCTCTTGAGACAGGGTCTTACTACATAGTACAGCCTAGCCTTGAATTTACAGCAATAGAGTGGGATATTTTTAAAAAACAACTAAGTGACTTTCAATTGCAAAAAAATGAGGTTTAGAGAAACAATGATTTTGTTGAAGGCCACACAGATGGTTTTTCTCACGACTAGATTCCAAATTTTTTAGACTTGAATTTTCAGTGCGATACTTTTTTTGGCAGAACTGGGGATTGAACTCAGGCCCTTGTGCTTGCCAGGGAAGTGCTTATTCCACTGAGCCATCTCGCCAGCCCCTGCAATATTTTTTCTACCAGTGACATTTTCCCCCTCACTACATATAATGTCTCTGTAATTCATGAAAAGCATCAATTTAGATATGAGAGAAAGGTATGTTTTGTTCAAGTCTAATGAGATCCTAAGAATGTGGGTTCTTTGGAGTAAAGTTCTCAGAACTACCTGAGAGAGATTAGGGGGTGGCAAAACTATAGGAAGTAGATGTGATGAGTTAATTAGAAAATTCCTGGACACAAGGCCAGACATTGGTAAGGCACGCCTCCAAGTTTCCTGTTTGTCTTGAATTCCACTTGCCATTATAGTTTCCTCGCTGGATTTCTTCCTTAAGTGTATATAATTAAAAACCCTATGCTTGATGACTTTAGCAGAACAAATAATGTTTAAAATTTAATTACTGTGAAGATACAAAAACAGAAACATCCCTTCTTGTTTTTTGTTTGTTGTTTAAGTATTAGAGTAAATGTAAGGGGCGATTTAAGAAAAGTCACTAAAGGAGTTGAAATACAAATTGAAGTATCCAAGAGTTCAACTAAATAGCTAAAATAACTTTGCTTAAGGAAGTTCTGCCCTTACTTCATGGGACAATCAAGGAAAGGGTTCCTGTTTCAAGTGTACGAGGACTGGACACTGGGCATGAGATTGCACCAACCCTTCATCTGGGCCCAGCTTTGTATGTGACACAGCTATTTCATCTCCTGTGAAGAACCCTGGCTAACTTTGGATATCATGGGGGAGCCAATGCAATTACCTCATTCTGTTTTGACTTACTTCTCTAGAAAACCTCTACTCTCTCAGCACCACATAAAGAATTATAGGGATTTGTGTTTCTGGGGTGCGGGGGTGGGGTTGGGAGAGAATGAGACAGGAGATTAATATGGCAAAGCTAGCTGAGGGAATAGGTGTGACCTTATAATTCTAAGATCTTAGAATATAGGCAGAACAGTTGCCAAAGCCCTATGTGTGGACTTCTCATGAGACTCCGACCAGGTTTCAATAGGATAGCCTAGACCTGCCGTTAGCCTGAGGTGGTGGATCCCAGCATTGCCTCTCAGAACCCACATGTTCTTATGGGTTTCCTGAAGTTTCTGTCTTCTTGTATAAAAGGATGCAAACACCAAAAAGAGCTTGCTATCGTGACTTTCTTTATGATAGCCCACATGGTGTCCTTAGGGTGTACTTTTATCTTGCTTTTTCCTCTTTTACTTGGCCCGAGCTTGCTCTGTGGAGCCAGTTTCTCCCTCAGTCTTCACTTATTTTTTGCTTGATTCATCCAATTCTTTGTTCAAGATGAGAAGAACCTGGAAACCAATTCCACAAGAAAAGGCGAGCAACCCAAAATTATTTGGCAAGCCACTTTTAGAAGAAGCTACTTGAGTCCTGACATCATACTTGGAATAAAGCTTTATTTTGATGGTACTCAGATTGCTAGTATAAAAATACAGGGAATGCTCTTTTGACATGCAATAGTTGCATGGTCTGTGGTCCTCATACTAGAGATAATCAGAAGTTATTATCTTTTCTGAATTTATCATAAAAACCAACATGATTTGAATTTATGACCACTTCTGAGAATTTAGCAAGTCCTAAACTCAAGCAACATTAAAAAACAATAGGAAAAAATACTACTGGACATAGAAGAAACTGTGAAATTACTCCATTGATTGACTCTCTCTCTTTCTGTTTTGGTACTGGGGATCAAACTCAGGACCTCATGTTTGCCTGTCAGGTGCTTAAGCCACTGAGCTACCTCTCTGGCCAATTTCATTGACTTTCTATCTCCCAAATCAACTATTTACTAAATTTGGTAGCAAACAAAACTGCCCACTTATTATAAGAACTATGTTTTTTAAACAGCTTAATAATCTGAAATATTTACATTTTCTTATAGCTTAACAATAAGGAAATGTGGGGGGCCTGCCCATTAGCTCAGTTGTTTAAGTGATTGATTAAACAAAGCAATCAGGATCCCCAGATCCTCAAGTCTTACCAGACCTGCCCTGAAGGCAACCTGAGCCAGCAAAAAAAAAAAAACAAACCAAAAAACAATAAGCAAATGTGTATCTAATTTTCTCTTAAACAGTGTCCCTCCTGCCTCTCTAATATGTATTGATGTTTTATCAGGAAAGAAGTATGCTTTATTCTTTTTCTGGGAATCCTTAAAAATTCTGCATAATGTAATCTGATATGACTCCCTGATAGACAAAAAGATGATTTAAAATCAAGTGCCTATGTTAACTCACTGGATAACTCAAATGTGATGCATCTCTAACATGAGGCAATATTAACAATAAAGAGAAGTGAAGTATTAATGTAATACATGTGCCCAGTTCCACCAAAAAAAAAAAAAAAGTGACACATGGATGAACCTTTAAAACATTATGTCACACGAAAGCAGTACAAAAGGACACATTTTGTGTGACTGCATTTGTATTAAATGTCCAAAATATGAAATCTATAGACACAGAAAGTAGATTAGTGTTTGAGTAGGGTAGGGAAAAACAGAAAATGACAATGAATACTCGACTCCTTTTCTTTTTTTATATACTTTTTTTTTTTTTTGCAGAACTGGAGATTGAACTCAGGACCTTGCTGGCAGGGGCTTATCTTACCAAGCTATCTCCCCAGCCCCCTGACTCCTTTTCAGAGTAATGAAAGTATTGTAAAAATGAACTGTGGTGATTGTTATATAGCTCTGTTATACTAAAATCACCAAACTACAAACTTCTTTTTTGGGGGGATACTGGGAATCAACTCAGGATCTTGCACTTGACAGGCAGGCCTGTGCTACTGAGTTATATTCCTGGCCCATATACACTTTAAGAGGATGGACTGCATTATGTGAACTTCAAATTATCATATATATAAAAAGAAAAAAATCCTAGGACTCCTGTCTTCCATATAGAATGCAGAAAGCTGGAAAAGAGTTACATCCATCTAAAAGAAAAAAAACAAAACTGAATAATTTATAAAACCAAGATAACTTCTGTATTCCTTTTTTTTTTTTTTTTTTTTTTTGTGGAACCAGGGATTGAACTCAGGCCCTTGTGCTTGCCAAGGAAGAGCTTATTGTACTGAGCTATCTCCCTCGCTCCATTAATTATCCAAACAATATTAGCACAGATCTTTTTCAATGAACTAAGAAAAATTAGTAGTATAACTCTCCTATATATTTTTGCTTTTGCTTTTCCCTTCCTTCTTTTCTCCATTACCCCCACCTCAGTTTCTCTTTCCTTTTGACGTTTCTTTTATAATATCTATTGTGCAGTTTGGCTTTTATTCCTTTAGCTTCTCACAGTAGGAAGACAATACAATAGTTCCACATGTGCATCTGGTTTATTTCACTTATGAGTATGGTCTCAAGTTGTACCTATTTATCTATAAAAGTCTCCAGTTTACGAGCCAGGCATGGCGGCACAGGCCTGTAATCCCAGCACTTGGGAGGCTGAGGCAGGAGGATTGTTGTGAGTTTGAGACCAGCCTGAGCTACAAAGTGAGCTTAATGCCAGCCTGAACTGCATAGTGAGACCCTGTCTCCAAAAAAAAAAAAAAAAAAGTCTCCAGTTTATCCCTCTTCATAGCTGAGTACTATATTTCTTTAAAATCCATTTCCTTGGTTGATAGATATTTGGGTTGTTTCTCAGATCTAGCTATCACAAACTGAGCTGCTACAAACATGGGTGAACATATATTGCTATGGTATGATGTTTTAATTCTTCTGGGAAAATACCCAGATGGGTATTGTTGAGTCAAATGGGACCTCTAATCCTAGTTTTTTGAGGAATTTTCACACCTGTTGCACCAGTCTAAATTCCCACCAACTGTGGAGGAGGGTTCCTTCCCTGCACCCCTCCCAGACCTTTCAGCATGGTATTGGATGATTTCTTTTTTGTTTGTTTTTATACTGGGAATTGAACTTAAGACCTTGTGCTCACTAGGCAGATACTTCTGCCATTGAACTATATCCTCAGCCCTGATTTCTTGATAATAGTCATTCTTCCTGAGGTGAGATGGAACCTCATTGTTACTTTAATTTTAATTTGCATCTCTGGATAACGAGGGACACAACATTTTTCATACATTTATTTGTTGTTTGTTATTTCTTCATCTAAGAAGTGTGTATTCATCTCAGATGCCTATTTTTGGATTTAGTCTTTAACTTTGGGAGGTCCAGTTTTGTTTAGCTTTTTATATGTTCTTGATACTAATCTTTTGTCTGAGCAACAGCTGGCAAACATTTTTTACCAAATTGTCAGTTGTTTCTTCACTCTGTTGATGATTTTTCTCATATTAAATTTTTTAATAAGATAAAATACCCGTTGTTGATTCTTTGTGATAGTTCCTGTGCAGTTGGGGTTTTATTCATGAAGTTTCTGCCTACACCAATGTCTTCAAGAGTTTTGTCTATTCTACTTTCAAGAAGATTTAATGTTTCTGCTTTGATATTTAGAACTCTGATCTATTTTGAATTCTGTTTAGTGCATGGTGAAAAATATGAGTACAATTTTAATCTTTAGCACTGTAGAGCCAGTTTTCCAGCACCATTTATTACAGAGGCTATCTTTCTTCCAGTGAATATGTTTGGTACCTTTGTCTAAGGTAAGACGGCTGAGTACATCTGGAGTTGTTTTTGTATCTTCTAATCTGTTCAATTCATCTTTGGGTCCTTTTTTTTTGGCCAGTATCGTGCTATTTTTAGGACCATAGCTTTATAGGATAATTTCAAGTCAGGGATTGTGATGCTTCCTGCCTTGTCTTTCTTTGTTGCCAAGAATTGTCTTTGTTATTCTAAGTCTCTTCTTGTTCCAAATGAATTTTAGGACTGTTTTCTCCAATTCTGTGAAATATGTTATTAGAATTTTGGTCAGAAATGTTAAATCTTATAAAATTCACATTTTAGTAAATTGTATAGTTGTAAGGAAATATCTATTTCTTAAATAATGGCTTCTTTTCAAGTGTTCACAAGGCATTTTTCCTTCTTCTGCTTATATGTTTGTACAGCTAACACTAATTCTCATTTGTTTGTTAAGACATGGTCTAATTATGTAGTGCATGCTGGCCTTGACTTGTGGCTATCCTCCTGCCTCAGCCTTCTGAGTGCTCAGATTATACCACCATACCTGGCTACTGACACATTAATTTTTATTTATTTTTTAAAAGTTTATTTTATTGAGAGACAAAAATCAACGAGACAGTTTCAAAGCTGATTAATAGGACAATTTCAATAATTAATACTTTTTACATTGTTATCTTCCTAGTGGTTCTCCATAGTACAAAAAGTAGACAGGGTCTCCTGTCCAAACACTATTAGTACAAATCTTTCTTCTCATAGAATTAAGTGAAAGTAGCTGCATATCTATCCTAACTATTCTATGTGTACAAATATAAAATGGTCCTTCCTTTGTATTTCCTTTTTTTGTTTAGTCCTGTCAGAGATGAATATTCTATTGGCATTCAGTTATTACAGGTGTTTGAATTCAGCAAAACACTTCAACACAGTCCAGCAGTCCACAATAGTAGTGGGTTATCCACAGAAGTTGTTGACTAAGAGCCTTTTATACCTCAGCATATTAGTATGGCTTTACTTTTTATATCTTGTTTTTATACTTTTTTGCGGGATGGTTAAGACCAATATAAAGCAAGATCTATATAACAAGAAATGTAACTTTTGTATCTGATAAGGTCAGTCAAGTCCCCTCAGGATTTATCCTGTAACCCTGTATTGCACTTTGTAGGTCCTTTGTCAGTGTCATCCATGTGGATGAGTCACGGCCATTGCTTGACCAATTTGCTCTCTGTGAAAGCCTGAGAAAAATTTTCTCTCCAGGTGACACGTTAATTTTTAAAAAATGTTTTAATTAAGGCTCTATTGAGATGTTGTAACCTGTGATATAATACAGATGAATTCTTATCTTTTGTCACCTATGTCTGTGATCAGCTATCCAAGTGAGTGCTGGTTATTCTATCTATTTTTCTATTCAGAATGATGTCAGCAGGAGGAACACAAGCTACGATAATATAGTGTGTTCTTAGGCAGTTTCTTTCCTGTGTTTCTGTTAATGTTCTTGGCTCATTCCACTAATCAGGGGCACATTACATTGTGCTATTTTACTTAAGCATAGCTAATTCCATTTTGTTAAAGAAATCAGCCTCACTGCTCATTTTCCCTACTTCCTCATTTATTCCTCAGTAACTAATCCCTCTGGTTCTTAGAAGATGCTAAAGATAAAAATACATTCAGTTCACTAATTTCCAAATGTGGGGGATTTAATGAGAATTTGCAGGATGTTATTAACACATCAGTATGGCCTGCGGGGGAGTGCTGATAGGGTGAAATTAGGAACCTACTTTTGCCTCTTTGTTCCTCACCTGAATATTGTTTTTTTCCTTTTATTAATTTAATTATCCTCCTTTGTTTGCTGATGCTGTCTTGTGCTGATTTTATTTTTATTTTCTAACTACAAACTAGTTGCAGTAAGTTTTGTGATACAGTCTGAATAAACCATGGTAACCTAAAAGTGATATTGTGCAGTATTTCCTACAGCTATTCATTCATTTAGAAATAATAATATGAATTTTTATTTTTACTTAACTAAGTTTTAAATTTTTGGTACTGAGAATTGAAATCAGGACCTTGCACTTGCCAGGCAAGGCATTGTATCCCTGGTCCTTAAAATGTGAATTTTTAAAAAAACTTATTAGATAACAGGCATTAAAAAACTTACTAGATAATGGGCATTATATTAGTTATTTACAAAGGTTTTCTTTTCTTTTTTCTTTTTTTTCCTTTGTACTGGGAATTGAACTCATGACCTCATGCTTCTTAGGCAGGCACTGTGCCACTGAGCTATATCTCCTTATTATTTAATGTATCATCTCATTTATTAGTCAAACACTCCTATTATTAACCTCATTTTAGAGATGAGATGACAAGGATACTAATAAAAGAATTCTTAACCACACAGATAACTGGGCTTAACTGAAGATAGTTTAGCTTGATTTTCACTTAACTATATACTTTGAAATATGTTTACCTTGAGCTGGATATAGATAATAAAGGCAAAAAATAAAATACTTCTTAACTTATTCTCTCATTCATCCCACTCAGGCTTAGAACATTCACTGAACAGCCTTATATACTGGCATCAGGCAGAGTTCTGAGTAGGTGGCTTCTGAGGAAAATCTATACTGCAGAAAATGCAACTGGCTTGCCTATAGGTAGCCTTGTATGTTTTCAGAACCGGGTATTGAACTCAAGCCTTGAGCTTGCCAGGAAAGCACTTATTCTATTGAGCTATCTCCCTGGCCCCTAGTAGCCTTGTATTAAAAGGAGGTTCTCAATAAGATAACACTATACACCTTTTAAAATAGTTACTACAAAAACAAAAACAAAACAAAAAAGCCCAAAACTGGAATCCTTATATAGTGTTTGTGAGATTGTAAATAGTACAACTGTTACAGAAAAAGAGATTCTTCTTCAAAAAATTAAGAACAGGGCTAGGGGCATAACACAATGGTAGAATGATTGCCCAACATGTGTGAAGTTCTGGGTTCAATCTCACTTCTGGGTACATAACCAAAAGAACTGATAGCAACATCTAGACAGAGTGGCATACCCATGTTCGGAGAAGCACTATATACAAGAGGTCAAAGTAACACAAATGCCTACCAGTGAAGGAGAGGATGAACAAAATGTAATATACACATATAATGGAATATTATTCAGCATTAAAAAGGAGAAAATCTTGTCCTCTGGTATACAATATGATGAACCTTATAGACATTATACTAAATGAAATAGTTACAGAAAAATAAATTTATGATTTCAAATATATAAGATATCTAAAGTAGTCAAATTAACAGAATCCTTTGTCAGTGTCAGCCATGTGAATGAGTCACAGCCATTGCTTGACCAATTTGCTCTCTGTGAAAGCCTGAGAGAAAGTTTTCTCTCCATGTGACATGTTAATTAAAAAAAAATGTTTTAATTAACATCTAAGTAGAATTCTTAACAGGGCCTCATTGGGAGTAGGAAAAGAAGAATTGTTTAATGGGATAAAGTTTTATATTTGTGAGATGAAAAATTTCTGGAGACCTATTTCTCAACAATGTGAACATATTTAGTATTAATAAACGTCACTTAAAAATAGATAAGACAGCTAAGTTTTATGTGATATGCTTTTTGCCATATATATTTTTTTCTTTTCAAAAGGTCTACTCCAAGGTCAGATAGACAGTGCTATATTTTCTGCACAGCTGCTTTGTCCTATTCCTACAGAGTTGCCTCTAACTTGGCAAGAAAGTATGTTGAGCCAGGGCATAGAGCCTGCCTGGCAAATGCAGATTCCTGAGCTCTATACTTAGTACAAAAGAAAAAAAAATACATATATATATATATATATATATATATATATATATATATATGTATAACCTGCCCTGCAATTCCCCGAAGTCCTTGCCCCCGAGCCCACCAAGCAAGTGAGAATTTTTGTGGCTCTTCCAGCTCCTGATCCAGCCTAGCCCGGTGAGTGTGTGGGAGAGCTTCAGTGCTCCCTGGGCCAGAGGCACAACAGAGGGGAACCACAGGCTCACAGTTGTGCTAAAAGGGCTGCAACAAAAAGGAGCTGAACACAACAGCTAGATCCAGGCCAGGCATAACTGGATAATCTCAAACTTAATAGATCGGTACCCGAATCTCATTACGCACTAAGGTTGTAACTGCACCAAAGCTCTACACCAAAGGTCAGTGCTACACAAAATGACAAAGACAAGGAGCAAAATGCAATCTCAGGCCTCGAGCCCACTCATGACAAGTGCAGAGGACACCAGCTCAGCTGAAATGAATGAATTAACAGAGTCGGAAGCGAAGAAACAACAGCAGAAAGGTATAGAGGAACTCAGACCAGAATTAATGCCTGAAATAAAAAAAGAAATTTTTGAATACATAGCATCTGAAGTAATGAATCAAATCCAGAAATACATGGGGGAACCCAATGCTCACTCAGAACAAGTACAAAGAACACTGTTCCAGCTGAAACATATGAATTAACAGTGTCCCAAGCAAAGAAACAACAGCAGAAAAGTAAAGAAGAACTCAGAACAGAAATAGTTTCTGAAATAAAAAAAGAAATCTTTGAAATCATAGCATCTGAAGTAGAGAATCAATTACAGAAATATATGGAGGAAACCCAATTTGGAAAAAACTCTGCATTAAAAGAATTAATAGCTACCTCTAAAGAAGACATTGATAAAAAAATAGAGGAGATTAGAAATATGATGGATTCCTTGAATGAGCAATACAGAAAAGCAATAAATAGATCACATGAAGCAGAGTCAAAGAGATATAGAAAACTTAAAATCTCAATCATGAGTCTACAAAACTGTTCGAGTGAAAGTGAAGACAGAGTTTCAGATCTTGAAGACACTGGTGCAGCTACTGAAAAAGTGAGAAAGGGTCTCTTAAAAACAACAAGGATGCTGGAAAAAATAATACATCACCTGCAAGATGATGCCAAGATGAACAATGTGAGATTAATAGGCATCAATGAGAAAGAGTCAATACAAATGATATGAAAAGAATATGGGCAGAAGTAATAGCAGAAAACTTCCCAAATATGAGGAAACAATCTAACATTCAGGTAACTGAAGCATACAAATGCCAAATAACTTCAACCCAACTAAAAACACACTGAGACATGTAATAGTCAAGATCCCAGAAATCCAACACAAGAATAATATACTGAAAGCTGATAGAGAAAAGAAGCTGATCACATTCAAAGGAAAACCCATCAGAATTACAGCCGACTTTTCTTCACAAACCATGAAGGCAAGCAGAGCATGGAGCTCAGTACTTCAACCCCTGTATGAAAACAAATTCCAGCCCAGACTACTATACCCTGCAAAACTCTCTTTCAAGTTTGATGGAGAAATGAAATACTTCCATGACAAAGAACAACTAAAGAATTTCATGATAACAAAGCCATCCCTTCACAGGCTACTGAAAGATGTTCTAGAGAGGGACCACAATGACCAGAACTCCACGAATAAGAACAGATGGAACCCACTAAATAGGGCAAACAATTAAACACAGGACAAAAAGGAGTAAACAACAGCAGGTAAATAACACGACAATCATAAGTCAACACATTTCAATTACAACCATCAATGTAAATGGACTCAATTCACCAATTCAGAGAAATAGACTGGCACAGTGGATTAGGACACAAAAACCAACAATACGCTGTTATACAAGAAACACACTTAACTAAAAAAGACATTCACAGGCTTAAAGTCAAAGGATGGAAAACAATACTACATGTCCCAGCACCTCAGAAAAAAGCAGGAGTAGCAATTCTGTTCTTAGATAGTCTCAACTTCAAACCAAAAATGATCAAACAAAATAAAGAAGACCACTATATACACTGGTTAGGGGAAAAATTCAAGAGGAAGAGGTAACACTCATAAATATCTATGCACCAAACACAGAAGGACCCAACTATGTAACACAAATCTTAATGGACATGGAAAATCTAATATCCAAGACCACAATCTTAACAGGAGACCTTAACGCCCCTTATCTCAAAAAGACAGGTCAAACAGACAACACATTAGCAAAGAAGTAGCAGAACTGAACAAATGGACTTGGTAGACATATACAGAACGTTCCACCCAACCACAGCTGAATGCACATTATTTTCAGCTGCATACAGATCATTTTCTAAAATAGACCACATATTAGTCCATAGGTCATGCCTAAGTATATGCAAGAAAACAGAAATTATCCCATGCATATTATCTGACCACAGTGCAATGAAACTGGAAATAAACGACAAAAGAAACCAGAAAAACCCACTAAATACATGGAAATTAAACAACCCTACTCAGCAATCAAAGGATAACAGATGAAATTAAACAAGAAATTCAACAATACCTACAATTCAATGAAAATTCAACCACAACTTATTGAAATTTATGGGATGTGATGAAAGCAGTTCTCAGAGGGAAAATCATAGCTGTGAATTCACACATTAAGAAAACAGAATGGGAACAAATAAACACCCTAATGTTGCACCTCCGACATCTAGAAAAGGAAGAGCAAACCAAACCCAGAGCCCAAAGACTAGAAGAAATCATAAAGATTAGAGCAGAAATTAATTCAATTGAGATGAATAAAACAGTTCAAACAATCAACAAATCAAAAAGCTGGTTCTTTGAAAGTCTAAATAAAATCAATAAGCCCTTAGCTAACCTCATCAAAAAGAGGAAAGAAAAAATTCAAATACAAGCAATAAGGAATGAAAAGGATGAAATCATCACAGACCCAGTGGAAATTCAGATTTCAATAGCCACTTTGAGAATCTTTATGCTCACAGAATAGAAGACACTGAAAAAATGGTACAAATCACCAAAACTGAATCAAGAGGATAGATCAACGTCAGTAACCCAATAACAGCCAACGAGATATGAAATGTATAAAAAGCCTGCCGACAGAGAAAAGTCCAGGTCCCGATGGATTCAAAGCTGAATTCTACAAGAAATTTATAGAAGATATAATCTCTACACTTCTCAAACTCTTCAATGAAATTGAAAAGGAAGCAGTCCTCCTAAAATCATTTCTGGAGGCAAGTATTATACTGATTCCAAATTCAGGGAAAGACACAACTATAAAAGAGAACTACAGGCCAATCTCCCTCATGTAGATGTAAAATTCCTCAATAAAATACTAACAAATAGAATATAGCAAATCATCAAGAAGATCATATACCATGACCAGGTAGGATTCATCCCAGGGATGCAAGGATGGTTAAATATTTGAAAATTTATAAATGTAATACACTATATTAATAGACTGAAATCTAAAAACACATACTCACTCAACTGATGCAGAAAAAGCTTTTGATGAAGTCCAACATTCATTCATGCTCAAAGTCCTACAGAAAATTGGAACAGAAGGCCTCTACTTCAATTTGATAAAAGCTATCTATGACAACCCAATGGCTAATATAATTCTAAATGGGGAAAAACTGAAATCTTTTACTCTTAGATCTGGTACAAGACAAGGATGTCCTCTATTACCCCTCTCGTTCTTTATAGTTTTGGAATCATTAGCTACAGCCATAGACAAGAGGGAGAAATAAAAGGTAAAGAAGTTAAATTATCACTATGTGCAGATGACATGATACCTTACTTGGAAGACCCAAAAAACTCCACCAAGAAGCTACTAGTATTGATACACAAATTCAGTAGCATAGCAGGATACAAAGTCAATACTCAGAAGTCAATAGCATTCCTCTACACAGATAATAAACACACTGAGAGGGAAACTACACAAACAGTACCTTTTACAATAGCACTGCGGAAAATGAAATACCTTGGAGTTCACTTAACAAAGGAAGTCAAAGATCTTTTCACAGAAAACTATAGTACTCTAAGAAAAAAGATAGTAGAGGATTTCAGAAAATGGAAAGATATTCCCTGCTCCTGGATAGGAAGAACCAACATTGTGAAGATGGCCATACTCCCAAAATTGTCATGCAAATTTAATGCAATCCCTATCAAACTGGCACCAACATACCTCTCAGACCTAGAGAAATTGTTCCTAAAATTTATTTTGAACCAGAAAAGACCTAGAATAGCAAAGGCAATCCTGGCCAACAAAGATAAGGCAGGAGGCATCACAATTCCTTATTTGAAATTATACTACAAAGATACTGTGATAAAATCAACATGGTATTGGCAATGAAATAGACCTGAGGATCAATGGATCCTCAGATTAGAAGATACAGAGGCCTCCATGAACACACTCAGCCACCTGATCTTCCACAAACACGTTTACTGGAAGAAAGACACCCTCTTTAACAAATGGTGCTGGAAAAACTGGCTTTCTACATACCAAAAACTAAAACTTGACCCAGGTCTATCACCATGCACTAAGCTAAAGTCAAAATGGATTAAAGATCTAAACATTAAAACAGAAACACTCAATCTCCTGGAAGAGAAAGTAGGAAAAACTCTTGAAGACATAGGGGTAGGCAAAGAATTAACAACTAGGATCAACTCTCATTGATAAGTTTTTGCACGTCAAAAGAAATTATCAACAAAGTGAAAAGACAACCCACAAATTTCAAAAAAAATCTTAACTAATAAGCACTCAGACAAAGGTCTGTTCTCTAGAATTTATAAAGAACTAAGATACATTAGGGCCCTCAAATCTAAAGACCCAATCCAGAAATGGGCATCTGAGATGAATACACATTGCTCAGAGGACAAAATTAAAGAAGCAAATAAATACATGAAAAAATGCTCCACATCACTAGCCATCCGCGAAATGAAAGTTAACTGAGATACCATCTCACTCCAGAAAGAATTGCTATCATAAAGAAATCAACAACAAATGTTGGAGAGGATGTGGGGAAAAGGAAACATTTCTCCACGGCTGGTAGGAATGTAGACTGGTGCAATCATTGTGGAGATCAGTGTGGAGACTTCTCACAAAACTAGGACCATACTCCCATTCAAGCCGGCTATCCCTCTATTGGGAATTTTCCCAGAGGAACTGAAAACATATCATAGTGATATATGTGTACCTATGTTTATAGCAGCACAATTTATTTTTATTTTATTTTATTATTATTTTTTTTTTGGCGGAACCAGGGATTGAACTCAGACCCTTGCGCTTGCCAGGCAAGCACTTATTCTACTGAGCCACCTGCCTGGCCCCCAGCAGCACAATTTGTGATAGCAAAATTTTGGAAACAACCAAGATGCCCATCACATGAGGAATGGTTGAAAAAGATGTGGTATTTTTTATACAATAGAGTACTACTCAGCTATAAAGAATGATAAACATGGGGCTAGGGAGATGGCTCAGTGGAATAAGTGCTTCTTTGGCAAGTGCAAGGGCCTGAGTTCAATCCCTGGTTCCATCAAAAAAAAAAAAAAAAAAAAAAAAGATAAACTTGAAGCATTTATATTTAAGTGGATGCCACTTGAACATATAAGTGAAATAAACCAGACACACATGTGCAAATATCATATAGTCTCCCTAGTATAAGAAATCAAAAGAAGAAATATAAATAGAAAGATATAACAACTAAAAAGAACTTAGTCAGATTGTTAGGGTAAAGTGAACTGCATATGTGGCAGGGTACTAATCAGCTTCTCTTCTGGATGGTTAACAACCTAAGTTTGCAGATCAAAAATTGGAGAAATGCTGCAAGATCAGCCAACACTTTGGCCCTAGCCTTTGAAGGTCAGTGAAGACTCAGGACACAGAAGAACCTGGACTGTAACATCATGGAACTCAGTGTGCCCCAAATTTTCCAATCAAGGAGACTATGGAGCCACAGATGAATGTGATCGATGATCTATAGTGTGCCTAAGGAGAGTCACATAAAGAGAAAACTTTCTCTCAGGCTTTCACAGAGAGCAGACTGGTTAAGCAATGGCCGTGACTCATCCACATGGCTGACACTGACAAAGGATCTACAAAGTGATGTACAGGGTTACAGGATAAACCCTGAAGGAACTTGACTGACCTCATCAGATACAAAGGTTGTATTTTTTTGTTATATAGGTCTTGCTTTATCTTGGTCATAATCATCCAGCAGAAAAGTATAAAAATGAGGTATATAAAATAAGGCCATAATAATAAGTTGAGCTGTAAATGGCTCTAGTCAACAACTTCTTCAGATAACCCACTATTATTGTGGACTGCTGGATTGTGTTGGATTGTTTCACTGAACTAGAATATCCAGCTTTGACAGGACTAAACAAAAAAAAGGGGGATACAAAGGAAGAACCATTCTGTGTTTATATAAACAGTACAGTTAGGATAAATATGAAATACTTTTGTGTAATTTTATGAGAAGAAAGATTTGTACTAATAGGGTTTGGACAGGATATCCCATCTGCTTCTTGTACTATGGATAACCACTAGGAAGATAACAATGTAAAAAGTATTAATTATTGAAACTGTACTATACTTCAACTTTAAAAAAAAAAAGTATACAGCTACATTCTCTTAATTCATTTATTAGAGGCATCTGCTCTAATAGTGTTTATAAACAGAATACCATGTACGCACCTTGCACAACGAAAAACCACTATGAAAACAATATGCAATGTATTAATTATTGAATCTGTCCTGCTAATTTGACTTGAAACTGTCTCATTGCTATTTGTTCTTCAATAAAATAAAATTAAATTAAAAAATAAAATCAAATAAAAGATATGGGAAAAGCCCTTTGTGCAGTGTAGAAAAGCCTTCATCCTACCTCATGGAACAAATACATACTTTTGTTAATTTCATATAGTATAATCTAGTTTTCATTTCCTCTTTTCCATGGTGGGTGGTTTTATTTTGTGTTAAGACAAAAAGAACTGCCAAGAAGAAAATCTCTAGGGCTTACTTCTGCAGGATGGATCCCTTAATGACCAGCTCTTCATCCAAGTCTGCTTCATTAGCCATGAAAAGTAGCCTTTTTCCTGTGCTGTCCACTCCAATGAAGTCACGCTGTTCCACTGAATCACACAAAAGAAAGAAAATCAGATCAAGCCATGTGCTCTGCCTGCATGACCAAGTAGAGGAGAGGGTATTCTAGGAACCAAACTGTGACTGAGATGGGAGAAAAGCCACGATGAGTGCTATGTATATGTACCATAGTGTTCACAACATAAGCAATCAAAAACTTTTATTGTTGTAAAAGATACTGTTAGGTTAATTGGTAAAGTTTGAATACGGTATGCAGATTAAAGTACCAACATAATTTTCTTTCTACAAATTATAACCTAGGTCATAATGATCTAAGTCTGTTCATTAGGAAAATTGAAATATTATTTAAAGTTACCCATGCTGACCAGTATCACCTAGATATTCACTATGCACTAGCTATTATGCTACTATGTATGAAGCATTTTTAAAAAGTGCATATTTTGAGGCTGGGGAGATGGCTCAGTGGAATAAGCACTTCCCTGGCAAGCACATGGGCCCGAGTTCAATCCCCGGTTCCAGAAAAAAAAAAGAATTTCACATCTGTAAAAGAAATCTGCACTATTTTGTGGCCTTCTGCCGATCATGCCTGTTTCTCCTCTGTTCTCCCCTCTGCCTTGCCACCCTCCCTTGGAGCCAGCTGATTGTAGACTAGAACCTAGCTAACTTATGAGCTGAAATAAACCTTTGGTCCTTTAACTTTGGGCTTTCGGTATTTGATCTCAGCAAGCAGAAAAGTAGCAAAGACAGTGTCTATATCTTGGAAAGGCAATAATCACACACACACACACACACACACACACACACACACACAAAAAAAAAAAAAAAAACCTGAGGCAGGAGGATTCCCATGAGTGCCAGGCCAGCCTAAACCTTATAAGTGAATTGAAGGCCAGGTTACATTACAATGATTAAAAAGAATGTGTTTGAAGCCAGACTACCTGGACATAAAACCCAGCTCATCAACTGATAGGTTATATCAGAAAAAGTTATTTAACCTCTCTGTTGCTCAGTTTCATCTGAAAACTGGGGACAGAAGTGTCTACCTCCCAGGATTCTTGAACCCGTAAGCTCAAGTGATCCTCTGGCTTCAGCCTCTAGAGTAGCTGGGAATACAGTGTATGTCTCTTTGACTGTCTTAAATGAATTAATATTTATAAAGAATTTCTAACAGAGTTACTAACTAAAATATTAAATGTTTAAATAAAAATATCTGAAAACATGTTCTCATTTGATTCATACAACAAACAAAGCAATATTTAATGTATTTTTACAAAGAAACTGAAAATGTAGCTCTTGGAAAAATATAATTTATAATATTGCCTTAAATTTTCTGCCTCTTACTGATAGACAATTGCTGTTGTACAGCTGACCTTGCTCCATTATCAGCTAAAAGAAAGTGTATTATTTAGCTATATAAAATGGCTATCTCAGGAGACTGACTGCATCAAAAAACCATTAACCAGATTGTTGATGATTGGTCATTTTACTTTTTTTAAAAAATATACTTAGTACAGGGTCTGTTGGGTCTATAGGGTCTCACTACACAGATTGGACTCATAGTGATCCTCCCAAGTGCTGAGATTACAGGTGCTTACCACCACGCCCAGCCTCATTGGCTGTCTTAGCATGTCCTGGGGGTGGGGCTGGTACAACATGCCGGGGATTGAACCCTGGTCCCTGTGCTCTGCCTAAATAGTCTGCCAAGCTATTTGGCCAGCCCTTGCTTGGTCATTTTATATGTAGTGTTTGAACCTCAATAGGGGAAAAAAGTTACATCCTCTTCCCTCTCTCTTAAACAAAATTACTAAATTCAAAGACGGAAGAGCAAATGTACTGTACTGTCAACTTGAACTAAAGTTTGCAGAGAATTACAAGTGCTACACAGCAGCTTTGGTACATACGAATTCATCTGTTACATAAAAGGTGTGTGAACTTGACAATATGTCAAGGCCACAAAGGTCTGATTGTCACTAATCTTTGAAAAAAAGAAACAAAGAAATTATGTTTTTGGATATAATATATAATGCTTACCCTTCCAAGTCCTTAGGCTCACAAAAACCTTGAGTTACTGAATGTCCTGAGAACCATAATTTCCAACCAGCCTACTTTTTAGCTCTGCTGTACTTTTGCTACATTGCTCTCCCTCTTGGAAGTTCCTTTTTATTGCTTCTTTGTAGCTACCATAATAACTGGGACCTCAGAATCCAACACAAATTAAAGAAACTTGGAAAGGCTTTCTTTTTTACCAGTGAATGCAAGTATAGGAACAGAGCAGAATGTCTATCCTAAAAAGAAAGAGTACGAAAGTATGTTAAGAAAGTAGACAAGGGGCCAGGGAGATGGCTCAGTGGAATAAGTGCTTCCCTGGCAAGTGCAAGGGCCTGAGTTCAATGCCCGGTTCTGCAAAAAAAAAAAAAAAAAAAAAAAAAAAAAAAAAAAAAAGAAAAAAAAAGAAAGTAGACAAAATGCCAGCCATGATGGCATACACCTGTAATCCCAGCATTCAGGAGGCTGACGAAGGAGGATTCCTATGAGTTCCAGGACAGCCTGGATTTCATAAGTGAGTTCACGGCCAGTTTGCACTACATAGTAAGACTCTTTCTCAAAAAAAAGTAGTAAGAATTCTCATTTTTAAAAAATTTCTGTCATATCCAATATTCACATGTTTTTTCCTAGTTAATTTTTACTTTTCTGACTGATGATAGTCATTTATTTACCTTATCACTCATTCAACTAATAAAAATTGTATATCTACTTAAATGACAAATGCCACGGTCAGAGTTGGGAATTGCAACTCATTTTATGAGTTCAGCATGATCCTGATGCCAAAACCACACAAGGATATAAGAAAGAAAAATAACAGGTACGTTTATTCATTATATAACTACAAAGATACTAAACAAAATAAAACAAATAACAGGGGTAGGGAGATAACAGTGGCATAAGTACCTGCTTGGTAAGCACAGAGTCCTGAGTTGGATCCCTGGTACCAAAAACAAAACAAAAAAATAATGTATCTTATAGGTTTTTAAAGGTCACAAGCTGCTGCAGCTTGTTTTACTTTAATTAAAAAAAACTTTTTTTCATCTTTTTGAGACAGGGTCTCACTATGCAGTTCAGGCTGGCCTTAAGCTCACTTTGTAGCTCAGGCTGATTTTGAACTCACAATCCTCCTGCCTAACCCTCCCAAGTGCTGGGATTACAGGCCTGCGCCACCACACCTGGCGCAGCTTGTTTTATCCAGAAGTAAGATTAGTTCTCTACCCTTTACATCTGGGCTGGCTGACAGCTTTCATTAAAACAGATAGTTGAATTAACAGCGTTTTAAGTTTAGGGCTCCTGGGGCCTTGTAACTTTTATTCCCATGCTCTTAGATCTTGCTGCTATGGCTACATGAACAAGGAACTCCAGTCTTCTGGATGTTAAGGGACTAGATGGAAACACAGCTGAGGATAAGGACATACCTCTGGGCCCAGCTGTGATAGGCAGACTCAAAGATAAGAGTGCCAGTTATAAGCAGCAGCTGCAACTACTTTTCCCAAATAACGAGTGCTGCGGGAATCAGAAAGCCTGCACGGGGATTTAGAGAAAAAGGCAGATGATATAGATACTGAACCAATGCTTGGAAGCTTCTTCCACATAAAACGATGAGAATAATCTGAGCAGTGCTAACAACCATGAATGCAGCAAAAAGAGAGGAAAGAACAAGAGCAGAAGTCACAGTCATTAACAGAAGAGAAGCAAAGGTAAGGTATGGATGTGAAGTACAGAGAGAAGGGAAAAAGAGAAAAAGTCTTGAAAAAAGCTAAGTAGAAGCAAAGAAAGAAGGTAGAGCCACTACTCAAGAAGTTGAAATGACAGATATGGACTACACAGTGCCATTTGAGGAGAGATGCCTCATTGCATCAAATCAAGCAGATGATATTCTAGATTTAGAAGACTACTCAGAAAAGGTCAGAGCTTTGTCAGCTTCATAAGGGAACTTACTGATAATTTAACCTCTAAGGAAAGAGATATAAGACAATATTTTTACATGCAGTTGGCTGTATTGATGTTTGTGTTGATGTTTCTACTACTAGAACATTTCTGGACTTTGATGAATTGAGAAAAACTGACTGACTTAGGAACATCTGACTAATACTAATCTGTGGCAAGACTTGCAGAGGGCAAAAGGTTTGCAGGTTCTACCAGCAGCACAACAAGCTCTACAACTGAGTGGCTCTTTGGCATGTGGTGCTGTGGCAGCATTTTATTTTGTTACAGACTTGCAAATAGGACTAGCCCAACAGACTGAAATTGCAGCATTTGCTGCAGTTTCTCCTCCTGTTCAGCAACTTCTGTCTGATGTTTAACCCTCAACAGAAGACAGATGGGATGTAGATAGTAAGTACAATGTAAATGAAAAAATATAATAAAAATGGAAGAGCTACTCATAATTATGTCAAGAAAAATTCAGCTTGAGGGCAATGCCTAGATGAAATGAAACTGAGGACTGCAGTGATTGCTGCTCAATGCATTGCATGGCAGCTGGTTTTCTGGTAAAGTAACAGCAGCATTTTATGTACCTTTTATAATTTATCTTCCCTGATTTCCTGGTTTAAGGACAGCAGAATAACCACTGGTTCCAAATAGATGATAAAGGAACACATAGTTCTTTATGTACAGAGCCATTATTATTATCATTATTATTAATTATTATTATTTTGGCTTTCTTGAGAATTCATCTTGAGATGTGGTTTTGTTTTGTTTTGTGTGTGGTTTATCAGGGATTGATCCCAGGGCCATTGTACTAAACTATTTCACAAGCCATCTTTTATTTTGAGACAGAGTCTCACTAAGTCACTGAATTTCTCAGGAAGACCCAAAATTTGCTATCTTCCTGCCTTCCAGAATGCTATGATTACATTCATGTGCCACCAAGCTAGGTTCATGTGCCACCAAGCTAGGTGATTGAATGTGGTGATTTTTATAAATAATAGGTTACTAATATACTAGCTGATATCCCTTGAACAGAGAAGAGGCACATACAGGTCAAACTACCAACCGGTAGAATCAGAAACCAAATTAATGATTATTGTGAAAAGTTTGGGGAAGTTTGTTATACACTAAAAATTAAGGGAGGGAACGGGGAGATGGCTCAGTGGAATAAGTGCTTCCCTGGCAAGCACAAGGGCCTGAGTTCAATCCCCAGGTAAAAAAAAAATTAAGGGATACAATGTGTGAAAGCAGGGGCCGGGGAGAGACCTCAGTATTATAAGCACTTGCCTGGCAAGTGTAAGGACCTGAGTTCAATCCCCGGTTCTGCAAAAAACAAAACAAAACAATGTGCAAGAACAGAATAAGCCATGACCAAGGTGAACTCATTCCAGGTATATAAGGATGACTTAATTAGAAAATCCGGCTAGGTATGGTGAACATGACTATAATCTCACCTATTCAGTAGGCTGAGGCAGGATTGCAAGGGTTTTTTTTGTTTGTTTGTTTGTTTTTTTTTGTCTTTTTGAGACAGAGTCTCACTATGCAGTTCAGGCTGGCCTTAAGCTCACTTTGTCGCTCAGGCTGGTCTCGAACTCACAACAATCCCGCTGCCTCAGCCTCCCGAGTGCTGGGATTACAGGCCTGCACCACCACGCCCGGCTTGTTTGTTTGTTTATTGAGACCAGGTCTTCCCACTACTTTAGTTTATGCTAGACTTGAGCCTTGGGATCATCTTGCTTCAGGCTCCCAAGGACTGGGCTTATAGATATACACTACCATTCCTGGCCCAGATTGCAAATTTGAGAACAGCCTAGGTTATTTAATAAACAGCCTGGGTTTTTCTCTCAAAGTAGAATATAAATGTGAGAAAGCACTCAAATTGCTTTAAAGCTCAGAAGTGTCTAAGGACACCAAAGGACATAACCCTGCTTATGTAGTGCAGGAGCAAAGTGGGATACAGTTATGCATCTATGACTTAGCCCAGGAAAACGTATGTGCTGGTTACCACACTATATAAGAATATAAATATAGCAACCTGTGTAAGAATTATACAATAAAGATGCAGGCAGCTCTTTCACCCTTGTGCTCTGCTCTGCTCCATGCTGCCTGTTGTTGTTGCTGATGTCTTGCACATGTATGTGTGTGTTTTTAATGTATTATGATACATTAAAAATACATTGGTTGTTGCAGCATCTCACTATGCAGCTCCAACTTGTGTTGATCCTCCTGCTTTCAGCCTCTCCAGTGCTGGGATTACAGGCATGTGCCACCATAGTCAGATTCTGGCTGGCTCAGCCCACCCTGGGGCTGTCAGCATGTGGCATGGCAGATCGAATCACGGTCCCTGTGCTTGCCTAAGCAGGTGCCTTAGTCCAGTGAGCTATCTCAACAGTCTCACTCATGCGTTCTTTAACCTGGGGACTTCACCTTGGGCATCTTCTCCAGCAGGCTGACTACAAACAAAAACAAACCGCCTGGGTTGTGAATTTACCTGTGTTCACCAGGTTCAATGCCTTACAACTCAAATCTGTAATTGTTATGGTTTGTGTCTGGCTGTCCCCCACAAAGTTTCATGCCGTCACGGGGCAGCCTCCTAGACTTTGTGATTAATTCATGACACAGTGCTGGGATTATAGGGGTGAGTGCTGCTGGGATTTTTGGGTATGTTATGCCCAGCCTGGGGCAGACAGCCTGAATGCAATTTAAGAGAGACCTCAGGCTTGCTCTCTGTAGCCACTGTTGCTGCTATTCTTCCCATTTGCTCTTGTTGTTTTGCTGTTTTCTGCTGCCATGAACTGCTGTCCTCTGCCATGTGCCAGTCTGCCTTGGAGCCAGTTGAGTATGGACTGAAGCTTCCAGTAATTGTGATTTTTTTTTTTTTTTTTTTTTTTTGTGGAACTGGGAATTGAACTCATGTCCTTGCACTTGCCAGGGAAGCACTTATTCTACTGAGCCATCTCCCCGGCCCCTCCAGTAATTGTGAGCTAAATAAACCTTTCCTTCCTTCATTTTGGGTGCTGGGTATTTGTTCCAACAATGACGGAAGAGTAACTGAAACATTATTCATCATATTATCTAAGTAAAAGAGAAAAAATGTAATCTCTTGAATAGACAAAGAAAACTATTTGATAAAATTTATGAACTGCTTTATTTTCTATTTTATTTTATTACTATTATTATTATTTTTTGGCAGAACTGGGGATTGAACTCAGGCCCTTGCGCTTGCCAGGGAAGTACTTATTCCACTGAGCCATCTCCCAGGGCCCCCTTTTATATTTTTCTATTTTAGTACAGGGTCTGTAGGGTTTCACTACACAGATCGGACTCATAGTGATCCTCCTGTTTTCAGCCTCCCAAGTGCTGGGATTAGAGTTGCACACCACCACGCCCAGTCTCAATCGTGTCTCAGCCAGTCCTGGGGGCAGGGCTGGTATAGCACACCAAGGATCAACCCTGGCTGCTGGGTTCTGCCAAAGCAGGCACTTTAGTCTGCTGAGCTATGTGACTGGACCTTTTTAAAAATTTCTTAAAAATCTTTTATTTATTTATTTGGTACAGGGTCTCACTATGCAGCTCAGATTCAGACTGATTTTGGTGGCCAGCATTCTGCACCCAGGGTTTAGGAGCCAGTACTGCATGTGGTACAGGAGAGCGAACCTGGGTCCTTGCCTTTGCAAGGCAGTCATTTAGACTGCTGAGCTATTTCCCCTGCCCAAGTTTAACTGTTGAAGTCCAAAATTACAAGGCTGGGATGTAGCTCAGCAGTAAGAGCTATTGCCTAGCATGCACAAATTCCTGTTTTGTTTCAAAATGAAACAAAATTATAAGTTACTCGAATGTCCTAAAAAGCTAAAAATACAAGATGAATTATTCATATCCTCAATGAAAGTTCTAAGTTGCTGTATTAGTTATAGTAGGATATTAACATGCCATATGTAGACGCTAATCATTACAACAGACTATGCCAATATATAATAATGAAAAGATAATGGGTTACAAAACACAGATTAAGCAAAAACTAAAGAGCACATCATTCTGAAAAAAAAATTCCAAGGAAAAACACATCATTCCAGGAAAAACTAAAACCCATAAAAAGCCTAGACTTAAAATTTTTATTTTCAGATTAATCATAAAAAGTAGCCCAAGCTGGGCATGGTGGCGCATGCCTGTAATCCCAGCACTCGGGAGGCTGAGGCAGGAGCATTGTTGTGAGTTCGAGACCAGCCTGAGCTACAAAGTGAGCTTAAGGCCAGCCTGAACTGCATAGTGAGACCCTGTCTCAAAAAGACAAAAAAAAAAAAAAGTAGCCCAGTAACAGAATCAGTGGCTTAGGGCTGAAATATTCTGAGAAAAACAATTGAGTACTGTTAAGGTAAAAATAAAAAGTCCCAAGACAATACCCAGCCCCACGCTAGACTGGCTCCATCTTAGCCCTCTGTTTCACCTGTTTTTAAATGTTCTGGGAAAGTTACGTGCAACTAGGAAACCACAAGGTTGCTCTAAAGCCTCAGCAACCCCCAGGTGGCCCTCAATCAATCCTGACAAAGGAACAATTACTATTGGCTTCTGTAACCTGCTTGCTCAAGTTTCCCTCTTACCCCCTAATGGCCACAAGATGCTCCCCCCAAGGTGACCCAAGCATTACAGAAATATGTTATTCTGTCAGAAAAATCCCCCCCGTGCCGAGCCAATCAATGTAAAGGTCAACCCCTATTAACCAATGCAATTAGCTTCTCTAGTTCGCTTTCCTCCCCCTAATTTTGTGGGTTTTGCCTTTATAAACCTGCCTGTAAGGACAGCTCGGCACTCCGCAACCGCCTTAGGTGCGGGGTCCCACGCGTGGTTCAATAAACTTTTGAGCTCTCACCCTCGTCTCTTGGTGTCTCCCTGCCCACGGAGATCTGGGTCAGCGCAGACCCAACAGTACTATGTTCCAATCCAAAATTCAAAAAGGTCAAAGTATCAAATTCTCTAACATTGGCTGGATCAGGATGTTAATTCTTTTTTATTTCTGATCTGGTAAGATTAGAATAACTATAAAAATTATGAACATGAAAGACTTGTAAGATCTGAGAAATCAAGTATAACCCAATGAAGATTAAAAACAAAAACTACTAGAATCTTCAGAAAATATCAAAATAGTTACTTTATAATTCTAGAAGATAAACATGCCTATTTAGGATTCAAAAGAACTAAATATTAAATTTGTAATAGCAATTGTACTTATGTTTAATTCCTTTTGTAATTATAATTTTAATAGCTTAAAGAAGCTTAAAGTTTTGAAAACTGGGCCGGGGAGAAGGCTCAGTGGAGTAAGAGCTTCCCTGGCAAGTGTAAGGGCCTGAGTTCAAAACCTGGTTCCGCAAAAAATTAAAAAAAAAAAAAATCTATATATGTATGTATCCAACCAAACATAATATATTGAACTCTAATCTGTTCCTTACCTGTTTTCTTTTTCCCCTTTTGACCTGGAACTGGCTCCAAGCTATCTTGGCCTTTTCTCATTAACATGGCGAGTGATGCATCATAAGCTCTGAACAGGTCCACAACTTCATGTAAGGCAACATCTGTTATTAAATCACAGCTCAGGATCAACACATCTGTCTGTCAAATGAAAATGAAGAAGGGTAAAGTTAACATCCCAAAGGACAATGGACCACACAAATTATTACAAAAGAAACTTACAATGGCTTAGAAGCACACAAACCAGGCAATATTTCTTTTTTTTTTTTCTTTT
>PVKA01026279.1:0-31905 GCA_004027165.1 Ctenomys sociabilis
CATGGTCATTTTAAATTTCTAAGTACTCCAAGATGATTATTTAAAAGATGACTGATTAAGTTACAAAAACTTGTTTTCATATAATACTAAGATTACATAGGGAATAATTGAATAAATGACACCCAAAGATCCTAACAATGAGGATGTGCTTCTCCGAGCCTGAGGACCATCAACAATCACCTTCCTGGCTACTGTCATAGTCATCTGCTGGGCTTCAGTGATGCACAGGTGTCTGTCTCTGGTTTGAGTTTCCATTAACAGAATCACAGATTTGGCTGACAACCCTTATTCTAAAGATAAGTATCACCTTGTGTACATTTTCCATAGGCATTGAAAATTCCAGAATTCATCCACCATTTTTCACGTGGAACATGGCCTAGTTTGTCTGTTTGCTAATTGTCATCTTTAGTAAGAGAAAATTAAAACGTTGTCCATGCTACAATAAAAAGCAATCTGCAGAATGCAGAGGTCATGTGCATAATGGAGGAAAATGCCTACAAGATACTCACCAGACAAGCAATTGTTAACCAGAATGGTAAAGACCCCCCCCCAAAAAAAAACCTTCATAATTAAAATCATAACAAAAACAGAAATACAGAATAACCTGAATTGGAAAAGATGTGATAGATCTAAAAGACATTTCTCCAAAGAACATATATAAATAATCAACAAGTGAATGAAAACAAAATGCTTAACATCTCTAATCAGGATGCAAATCAAAGCCAAAATGAGGTTTCACCTCATTCTTCCTGTTAAGAAAGACTGCTCTTAAAAAGACAAGAATAACAAGTATTAGCATTGCTTGTGAGAATGCAAGTGAGGATAGCTATTATGAAAAGCAGGATGAAGTTTCCTTAATAAAATTAAATATACAACCACCGTGTGATCCAGCAGTGTCATTCTTGGGAAAGCAGTGAAGGTAATAGAATCAGGAAGTAGCAGAGACATAGTATGCCAATGTTTAGCGCAGCTCTGTCCACAGTACCAGAGAGACGTACACAGCCTGCCCTTCAACTGATGCACAGATTGTTAAGTGTGGCAGAAATACACAATGTAATGCTTTTCAATGATGCATGAAAGAGCAGAAAATTTGCCATTTATGGGAATATAGATGGAGCTGGAGACCATTATAGTAAGTGAAATACAACAGGCACAGGCAAGTGTTACATACTGTCACTCATGTGTGCTATACAAGAGTGGATCTCATGGAAGTTTAGAGGAAGATGGTGGCCATGGAGCCCAGGAGGACTGAGGAATGGCAGGTGGAGAACGGCTGACCAATGGGGACAAAGGCAGGCATAAAAGTACTGGATGTGTTGTTGCAGTTTAGAACACAATAATAGACTGTACATTTCAAAAGCTAAAAGAGTTGAAGGATTTCACCATGAAGAAAGGACAGGGAGGCAGGGCTGTAGTCCCAGTGACCTGAGAAGCCAGGCAGGATCATCACACAGGGTGCAGCGCACTCGTAGCAAGGTGTGCATCAAGCCACCATCCCACAGCACAGCACAGGATAGGGTCCTGCCATTAAGCTGAAACTAAAGAACTGGAGGTTTGCAGAGAAAACAATAATACTTCCAGATTGTGTGAAGTTTACAAACAATATGAAGCACAAAATTCACCTCTTTCTTGTCCTCATGGCACAGCAAATAGGGTTCAACTACGGACCATCTAGAACTGCTGAATTAAATCCAGAAAACAAGCTTAGGTAAGCAGAGGTTCAGTTGAGAATATGGAAATTCCTCAAAGCAAACTAAAAGAGAAGGTGAATAAAAGACCGAAAAACTTAAAAGTCTGAATGCTGACAACCCTAAAGGCAAGCTGAAGCCTAACCTTGACTCTGCGAGGCATTTATTCATGTTAATGTTCTAGAGGCTCGAATCCTGGGGCAATGCTGAAAAACAGAAGTCGAGAGTTTGAACATAATGATAGCTAGAGGGCCATTAGCTGACGGTTCACAGGGTGAAATTGCCCATCAGTAAATACAGAGAATCAGGAAACATCCACCCGTGCACAGAGAGTAAACTACAACGCAGCTGAAAAAAGTTTAACTTGAGAGTATGATATAGAAATACGAAAAATGCATTTCATAATAGCAACACAAAAATAATAAACAAAACATTATATATAAATTATATATATATTTATATAATATATATATATATATATATATATATATATATATATATATATATATTTGTCTATGAGATTATGGAAGGGAAGTCAGATGAATGGAAATTCGAGGAGCAAGGGAAGCTTGCATAAAGAAATAGCAAACTAAGATAGCACTCATCCCAGGGCCACAGACTTGTCTGGAAATGGATTAGAAATACGTGATCCAAGCAGAAGAGTGCAGGAATGTGAGAAACCCATCCATAAAGAATTGAAATCTGGAAAAGGAACAAATGCAAAAATAACGATGAGTCTGAGAATTTCCCCCTCACTTCCTAACGTTGTGAGCCAGGTGGCAATTAAGGAGGAGCATGGAGCCATTTGCGCTGCTTAGGCCTTCGCACTGCTCGGCTCCCAGGGCCCTGGGGCTGACGACTTCGCTGGTAAAACACAACTGCTAACACGGTGGCGTTGGAGAGCTCAGTGCGATCCCTGACGGAGTGTGGAAGATGACTGCCTCCCCTACGCACTAGGCCTGCGGCTCAGAGAGAGGAACGTAGCGCGTGCACTGGAGTAGACATTAAGAAAGCAGAAAGTGCAACACAGCCCAAGAAAAATGCAATAGAAATGAACCCACATGTAATCGCGATTTTCAAATTAATAGATAGTACATTGAATCTATTATCATAAAGCAAAAGAAAATATGCTTATAATGTCAAAGAAATGGGAGAGAAATAGAAACCCTAAAATGTAAGTAAAAGAAAATTGAATGTGCTAATATACCTGTAACCCCAGAAGTCTAGGAAACAGAGGTAATTACAAGTTCAAGCACAGCCTATGCAACTCAATGATATAGCAAGACCTGTTACAAAATTTTAAAAGATTAACTTGTGTATAGGTCAATAAAAAGATGCTGGATTTAACCCCATACTCTGGTTAACAAAATCATATATTATATATGATACACATTATATCACATATATATTATAAATATATAGATATCACATAAGTATGATATACATATATCAAAATGAGGAAAGATTAACAAATTGTTCATTATGAAGCAAATCAAATAAGGCACTCAGAAAATTTGAAATTGTACAAATTATAACTATTAAAACAATATCAAGTTGTGTGGAACATATCTATCTGTATTGATATTTGAGTATTCAAAAGAGAAAAAAATAATATGGGGGTGAAAAGCATCAAGGAAACAATTTGACCAAATTTGGTGAGACATCTTACATATATGTCTGTGAATCTCAACAAAACGTAAATATAAAAATAAAGAAAACTACATAAAGTACTTATGTTCAAACATCTGAAAACAAGATAAAGGGGAAAACCTTTAAAAATTCTAGAGAGGGCAAGTGAAATAGCTCAGCAGACTAAGAACCTGCTTTGTCAAACACAAGGACCAGGGTTTGATCCCCTGTCCCCCTGCCATACTGGCCTTGTCCCTGGGCATGCTAAACTGGAGACTGAGTCTGGTCATGGAGGTAATCCCTGTAATCCCAGAGCTGGGGAGGCTGAAAACAGAAGGATCAGTATGAGTCTGAGCTGCACAGTGAGACCCTGTACCAAATACATAAAATGATTTAAAAAGACCTCTAAAGAATGAAAGAACACTTGTAAGAATAGTATCTGATTTCTCTCAATAAAAAGAAAAAGCAGTGTGATAACACATCTGAAGATCTGGGGGCTGGGGACTGAGAATTCATGATTCTATGGCCAGTGAAAATGTCCAAAACTGGAAGCAAAACACAAATTTGAATTTAAAAAATGACAAACTTCATTACCAGAACCAGAATTGTATGAAATCATAAGCAACGTTTTGTCAAGCAGAAGAGAAAACATCAGATATAAATTAGTATATATAGGAAAAAATGAAAATCATCAGAAGTTACAGCTAACCTGGAAAAATAAAATAGTTCTTAAAATTTCTTTAAAACAAAAGTAATGATGTAATTTGCTATGACATATGTAGAAGTAAATTATATAAAAAGCAAAAGAACACTGCATGGGAAAGTAAATGGAATCATTCTGTCATCTGGTGGAATACTAAAATACAGTTGCAATGTGGAATGCATAAATTATGGGGTACAGCATCGATCTCTCTAGAAGATCCACTAAAAGTAAAAATAAAGCAAGAACTATAATTAAAAAGCTAATAAAGGAAATTAATCCAAAGCATGTAACAAGAATGCAGGAACCAAGGAACCAAGAGAAAATGGAATAAAAAACATGATGCTGGCCTAAAATCTGACTCTTTATAATCATGTGAAATACAAATAGATTGACAATTCTACCTAAGAGGAAACATCATGAGACTAGATTTGTAAAAATCAACCTCTATGCTCTTTTTAAAAAAATATAAATAGAAAGGTTCAAGCAGATTGTCACTCAACAAGCACAAAACCACATAAGCAATAAATCATAAAGATGTTCTCTGCTACTATACTGCTGTGTATGGGACACTTCAGACTTCAAGAAAATCACACCGACAAAATTCTAAAAATACATAATAACCAGGTCAGTTCACAAGGAAAGCATAATTGTGTTTCCAACTAGTAACATGATATAAAAATGTGAGAAGCAGTAGTTGGCAGAATAAGTCCAGAAATGTGATTCAAATTTCTTATTTTTTTAGTAGGTTATTAAGCAATTACAAAAGCCTGACAAAGCTAAAGATGGCCTATACTGTATTAACAGCTAAATTGGTTGTCATGTCCATTTAGAGAGACCACACTGTTGCTGCTCAGATCTTCACCATCCTCCAGAAGCCCTAGTGTTCAGGATAGGTCCTGGTCAAGAGTTGGGTTGGGGCTAGGGAGATGGTGCAGTGGAATAAGCACTTTCCTGGCAAGTGCAAGGGCCTGAGTTCAATCCCTGGTTCTGAAGAAACAAACAAAAAGAGTTGGTTCTCTGGAGTGAGAACTGTAAGGGTGTGGTCTTGCACCGAGCATCTCTTCTTCCTCAGCTTCTTGTCTGTGAACAGGCTCTTCTACAATGATGCTTCTGCTTTAACATCAGCCAACTAGGGGCTGAACTCACTGGAAATGTGAGCCAAATAAAACATTTCTCCTTTCAGTAGTGTTAGGTATTTTGTCCCAGTGTCATCCCAGTGACTAATGCATACTGTAAACAAGTGCAGAACATTTTTTTTTTTTTTTTGAGACAGAGTCTCTTCATGTTCAGGCCAACCTTCAACTCACAGTATTGGCTGGCTGGTCTCAAACTTTCAGCAACTTGAACTCACCCTGATCATCTTGTGTCAGCCTCACAAGTGCTGGGAAGTCAGGCTTCACCAATGTACGTTCATGCCAGGCCAGAATGTACATTCTTGAAGAATGTATTTGGAAGATCGAGGCAAACATACCATGTTCTGGGCCGTATAAGACTTCACAATCAATCACAAACATAATAATACCATTGTGCTCTCTGACACTTAACTGAACTAAATTAGAACTAATAACAAAGAAAATGTTTTCTGAAGAGGTAATACCAGGGCTGTCCAAATAGCTCAGCACATTCAGTGCCTGCAAGCAGGTTCAGGGGCTGGGCCTTTCATACCAGGGCCTGCCATGCCGGCCCCACCTCCAGGGTGCGCTGAAACAGCGATTGAGTGTGGGCATGGTGGCACACGCCTGTAAGCCCAGATCTTGGGAGGCTGTAAACAGGAGGATCACTACACGTCTGATCTAGTGCTGAGATCCTGAACACCCTGCATTCCCTAAAATACAAAAAGAGAGATACCACTTAAATTTTTTAAGATAAGCAACATATTTACAAATAATTTAAGAAATCACAAAGGACATAGAATATTATTGCAAGCTAGAGAATAATTAAAATGCAAAAAAAGTTTAAACAAAGAATTAAGATGCAGCATGTATATGTAACAACTCATAAGGAATTTTATCTTTATGCATTAGAAATGTGCTAATAAAATTAATCTTTTTAAATTTAAAAATAATAAAATGTAGCATTTTTTTCCCACATTTAGAACAGGGTTTACAGGGTCTCACAACACAACAGACTCGTAGTGATTCTCCTGTTTTCAGCCTCCAGAGCCCTGGGATTACAGGGGCCCGCCACCACGCCAAGTCTCAATGACTGTCTCAGCGCATCCTCAGCATGGGGCCAGCATGGCATGCCAGGGATTCAACCCCAGCCTCCAGAGCCGGGCGTGGTGGCGCATGCCTGTAATCCCAGCACTCGGGAGGCTGAGACAGGAGGATTGTTGTGAGTTCGAGACCAGCCTGAGCTACAAAGTGAGCTCGAGGCCAGCCTGAACTGCATAGTGAGACCCTGTCTCAAAAAGACAAAAAAAAAAACAAAAAAAAACCCAGCCTCTGAGTCTGCCTAAGCAGGTGCTTTAGTTCACTGAGCTATCTAAAATGTAATATTTTAAAACTTACATGATGCAGCTAAAGTGTTAATCAGATTAAAACATAATTCAAAATTCTTAAAGAAGAACAAAAGTTTGAACAATTGAATCTGTGCTTTGTTTTAAAAAACTACAAGACAAAAACAATTGGAACAAAGAGTGGAGTGAAAAGCCACAATACAGAATAGAAACTCTTTAGAAAAGTACTATACAAAACATGAAGATGCTAAAATTCAAAAAAAAAAAAAAAAACACTCTAGGGAGAACAATTTTAAAAACAATGAAAAACAATTTGCTATTATCAAAAATTCAAGTGGACATAATTTTGAGAATTCTAAAAAAAAGTTACAAAGATATTAAGAAAAAAGTGTTCTATCAGATTTAGTACCTTCAGTGAAATGAAAAATGCATTGAAAAACTCATTGGTACTACTAAAATTGGTATAAGAAATTGAAAATTTAATTACAAATTTTTTAAATTGTTTCTTAAAAAAGAAAAAAATTCTCAATTTGTAGTATCAGAATAATCTTCACACTAGTATCTGACAAAAGAAAATTATAGCAAACTCATTCATGTAAATGGACATAATAATGTGTAACAAAATGCTATGAATTATTATTCAACAATACTTAAAAAATAACTTCATATATGAATGAGGTTTGGCCCAGGAACGCAAGAATGATGCGACTATCAGCTTGCCATTGCTGGGCCAAGGCCCCTGGCACACACAGCTCCCAGGAGAAAATGGTTTATGTGGCTCATGGCTCCTGATGTCCCATCCCCTGTCACGTGGCTGCAAGGCGGGTGAACATGGTGAAGGTCATGATGGAGCAAAACTGTCTCTGCACAGGGGCCAGGAAGCACAGCAGGAACCTGCACCAGGAAGGAGCACAGCCCCAAGGGCCACACCTGTGTCCCACCTGCACGGGCCTCACTGCCCATCAGCACACTCAGCTGTGCAAATCAGTGGACTACACTGCTAATGGATCCAGTGTGCGGTGCTCCTGTGACCCCACAATCCCTCAGGAGACTCTTAGGGACTCCAGCTCGCAGCTGAGCTTAACTACCCTTGGTTCTGCACTCAAACATCTATCAGCATCATCCACCATATTAAATGAGTCATTAAATAAAATCCTTTTAATAGATGCAAGAAAAGATTCAAAAGCATTTAGCACTCTTTTATAAGAGAAATTTGCAACTACAAAAAAGAACTTCAATGTATATTTTTTAAAAAATCCAAACTAGCTACAGCTACAAAAGAAAAAAATATCAGTATGTGCCCACTCTCAACACTTCTGCCCAGAATCGTACAGGAGACTTTTCAGTGTGCAACAAGGAACAGATAACATAAGGATTATAAATAGAAAGCTGGAAAAGTGCAAAGCACAGCAGAATGAGCGCTTTCCAGAGTCACTAGGCTCAGCACTGCCAGAGTGGATGTGGATGTCACTAGGACAGGCCCCCAGCTGCTCTGTAGCCAGTGTCCAGAGCCAGTTGTGTTCTGTGTATATCTTTATGTGATGAAAACAAGCTGCTTTGCACCCACTTAATGCACTGGAGAAACGTAGCTCACAAACAAAGAAGCTTACAGCCTCAGAGACAAAGTATTTTCATGCCAGACCATCAGCCTAAATGTCACCCCTTTTCCTCCAGAAAGAAGTAGGCAAAAAGCTGCAATCAAAGGTCGCTTCGGTTGTCAAAGTCAAGCACAGCATTTTAGACCAGTTCTGTTGCTGCAAGAAGCCTGCCTGATGGCCATGGTTGAGGGCAGAGGAGATGGACTGGAGAGAGACACTTAGAGTTACAGTTACTGTCCTTGTAGCTGATGTTGCAAAGGAGTGTAATCACCCTCAAGTGTATGTCACTGCATACGGTGGCTGTGAGCAGGTAGCACAGACAACTTGCCGAAAAAAAAAATTATTGTCAATCAGTCTTGGGCAGGAAGAACTGGAAGACATGTAGAATGGATTCCTTACAACACAGAGAATACTCTTGATAATGTTCTCTGTTCTGGGTATAAGAAGCCGAAAACAGATCCACATGTCATTCCCAAGGGCCAGACCATCAGTAATTCTTGTAAAGCCTATGGTGGTGAAGGCATGCCTGGCATACATCATGAACTCTGTACATTCATTCTCAAACACCCACCTGAGAATAGTGACTGTAGTACAGCGAAGGAAGAAAAATAGGAAGGGCAAAGAGGAGGTAAATGGCTCCATATCCAGCAGTGACAGACTCCCTCCCACAAAACCCAGCCTCCTGCATGCTGTGGCAAAACAGAAAGACTTCAGGAGGGACACGAGTGAGAACACTCAGAGATATGGAATAGATGACATCAATGGCCATGCCAAAGGCCTGATACTCGGTGAAAATTTGCCAAGAATGAGACAAAAGCATGTGAATAACCACTTTGGTCTTGTTACAAGCAAGAAAGGAGAGGCCATTCTTGACTCATCTGATGAAGAAATAATGGCTGAAGTAGAAAACCTAGAGGCAGAAGACATGAACTAAAATTCTCTTGAATGAGATTAGAGAATAAATTAGGAGGCACTGGCACCATTTTCAATGATTTTCTCATGATAACAGGGTCAGTGGTGGCTTCTTTGTGGTTGAGAATGTGTGGTAGCCGTGAATCCATCCTAGCTCCTTTGTCAGATCCCACCGATCCTGAGGGAGGCGTCTGCCATAGGCCTTTCACCTGGGAAGTCATTTGTGGGATGGAAGAAGCCTCTAAGAAATGTATTCCCAAAGAACATGGCATGACAGTGGTGTCAAAGCCAATTATAAATGGCTGAAGAAGACAAAGGCAGCACCTTCTGGGAGTGAAAAAGGTGGAGACGAGGGCGCTGAGGCTGTGGGAAGACTGCCCTGCTCAGAAGTTGTGAAGTCTGACAAGTGTGGTGACACTGGTATTGACTGCATGGAGAAGGATGGACACTACCTCACTAGCTGTGCAGCGCTGCCCACTGTTACCCATTGTCAGGTGAAAGTGGAACAGGCGCGCACAAAACCAAAGGTTTTCCCGTCATGCCACAGTTTTTACTGTGAGTGGTCTGCAATGAACTCTAGCGAGATGTCAGGGGAGTCCAAGGTCAGATCAGGAGCAAAGGCACTGCGCTTATTTATAGCACGGTTCTTGTGGAAATTGTAGCAGTGGACATATTTGGGTCACATTTATGCAGTGATAAATCCAAAGATTTGATTTTGGTCATTCTCCAAAAAAGCAAAGCAATATTTATTTACAGGTTAGTACATTACATATATCATTTGACAGCAATAAAATGAAATGTATTGACATTTCTAAATAAAATGGGATAAGGAATGACATAGAGGTTTAAGCTTGTCTATATAGAAAATATATTATATATTATGTTATATATTATATATACAAAGAAATTTAAGTAAACAATAAAACAAGCAGGTAGAATGAATAAGTTAATTTTAATAATAAGCAAAGCCAAAATAAAATCAGTTTTCTTTCTCTCTTAGCAACAAATATTATGAAGACAAATTTTGAAATATATTTATATTAATATTAAAAAATTAGAAAATAACTCAAAGTAAGATATGTCAGTCTTCCTAAAAGCTGTAAAAGACAACAATTCTCAAAGAGAATTAAAGAAAATAGACTGTTCTTAGATTCTTCCTGGAAGCCACTAGGAAGAAGGTTTTCATTCACCTCTCTGGGGCTGTGAGGCTGTGATTCCACACTAAGCCACACTGTCTCTGTCTTCTTTGACCTTGCTCCCTAGGGCTCTGTTGGAGGCTGAAAACCAAGGTTTGGAGGTGCAGCTTAATAATACAGCACTTGCCGAACAGATACAAGACCTGGGCTCCATCTTCAGGGCTGCATAAGAAGGATACAAGTAAAAATTGTTTTTTCAAGTAATTTGCAGCCTTTTCAGTGACCAAGATTTCCACTATTCTGCCTCATATACATAAACACATATGCCAGAATCACAGAAACAAGAATTTATGTATTTTTCCCATTGTTGACCATGAAGGCAAGCTCTAGATCTTACATATAGGTCTTCACGTAACTCAAAGATTTCCAGTATAAATCCAAATGAATATGCTGTATATACAAAGAAAAGGAATCCAGAAAAAAAGAAAACTCAGTAAGTACTTTGTGATGTTAGAAATTATTATAAAGTCAAAAATAAATCATTTGCTACTAAGTTCTAAAAACATGCAAGTACTGCATGCAATATTCAGTCAAGGACAAATGAATAATAAAGGTTTAATGTTTATCTGAGTACCTCATTAGCATTTAATACCTTTAAAACTTTTAATAGCAATTTTATTGTATCACAGTGTAAGGTGCCTTTAGAAGAGCCTTCCTCTGAACTCAGAGGAATTAACCCAGTGCTTTATGGATATGATTTTTCCACACTAATTTAATAAAAACAGAAAAATTAGGTAACTAGTGAGAGAATTTCATTGAGTCTGAGTGGATTTGGCAAACTGGTAAAAGACAAATCTCAACAAATTGCAGTGACTAGATTAAAAAAGACCACCTTGATCCATAAATAAATACAACTGAAGATAAATACAATTGTTTTCAACATTGCTATATATAAAATATAAAACAGATTTCCACATTAAGTGGCTGCTATGAGTGGTCCACAGTAGATACTTACTTCAGGTTTACTACTATGACACTTCTATAGCGTGTTGTTATTGCATCTCAGAAAATACACTCTCCAAGTAATTCAGCTCCACGTTGTGGCAAATACCTAGCATATCCAGATAGTCCATGGCTTTGAATTTGTGTTATCAAATATATATCTCTGTCCTCTGGAGGTGTGGGCTTAGGTCATGGAGAAGTAGGGCATCATTAACCCTTTCATGTGTTTTTTCAGTGTACATGGAGAAGCATGGAGCAGTCTTCATTATTTTCCTCCTGCTGAAACAAAATGCCTGATGCCTACAGCTCAAGGAAGGAGAAGCCCAACTTGGCTCCCAGGAGAAATGTCAGTCCCTGCATACTCACAGGCAGGGTAGAAGTCTGGGTGGAGGCAACCAGAGGCACAGATGAAGGGAGGACCCAGGAAAGGAAAGAAAGCCTTCTAGGCCATGCCCCATGATGCACCTCTTCCAGCTAGTGCTCGGAACAGGAAGGCAGCTATGTTGCCCTTCTGTCCCCTAATCACCTCTCAAACTGTTGAGACTTTGGGGCCATTTTAGATACAAACTATCACAGGGCCTTTGAGAAATGAATGCTTTAATTTTTTATTTTTATTTTTGGCCAGATAAGCCCACCCTGAGAGTGGGGCTGATGCAACATGTGGTGCCAAAAATCATGCCATGATCCCCTGCACCTGCCTACGCTTGCCTAACCAGGCACTTAAGACCTCTGGGCTACATTGCTGGCCCAGCACAATGTCTTCAAATAAGCAGTTATAGACCAAAACAAACAAAAAAAGACAAATAAAGACATTTTTGTTTTATTCCTGCCATGTTTAAATTAAATTTTGAAGGACTAAATCTTTTTTAAGTTTAATTTTAAAGAGTAAAAACAAAAATAAAAGCAAAAAATTAACAAAAGCAAAGACAGAAACAGAGTAACATACAAAAAATACACGTAGTATATATTTTCAAAATAGCAATAGCAAATTAATAATGGTTTATATTGCGTATTTTTAGTATCAAAACTCTTTCTCAGATCTACAGATATAGGTTGGCAAGATTAGACAAATAAATGAACGTTAATGTTTGCTTTCAATAAACCTTAATTTTTTCTTGACCTTTTTACTTTGCATTTTTAATTTATTCAAAGAGAGTATTGTAATAATTGATAAGACATTAGAAATGCTATGCATTGGGCCAGCCAGATAACTCAGCAGATTGCAGCACCGGTTTAGGCAGATGCAGGGACTAGGATTTGATCCCTTTCATGCTGTGCTGGTCCCGCCCCCGGGGTGCTATATTTGCATGACTTCACCTTTTACTTTTTTTTTTTTTTTACCTGTCTTAGTAGCTTTCCCTTGCAGTGTATTCCTTATGTTCAGTTTATGTCTGTTTTACTATGGCTATTACATCTTTCAGATTGTATTTATTCTTCCAGATTCTTACACTACGGAGACCATATGATATTTATGTATGGGTGTCTAATTTATTTCACTAATGAATATAGCCCCTACTTGCATCCATCTACCTCTAAAGGCCTCAGGCTTGTTTTTCTTTAGAACTGAGTAATGCTCCATTGTGTGAAAATACCACAACTTTTTTATTCGTTTCTCAGGTGATGGACAGTTTGCTTGTTCCCAAGGTTTGGGCATGAAAAGTTGTGCTACTATAAACATAAGTACACATATATCACTATGGTATGATATTTTCAGTTCTTTTGGGATAAGAAGGGGAATAGCTGGGTTGAATTGAATCTCTAACCCTAGTTTTCTAGGAGTCTCCACAGTGATTTCCATAGTGGTTTTATCAGTCTACATTCCCACCAATAGCAGTGAAGGGTTCCTTTTTCCCTATAGTCTTTCCAGCATTTGTCATTAGTTGATATCTCTCTAACTCTTTTTATTTATTTTTTTTTTTTGGTATATTTTAGGGAAAGGTCTCACTACTGGATCAAACTCATAGTGATTACCTGTTTACAGCCTCTGAAGAGCTGGTATTTCAGGCTTGTGCCACCACGCCCAGTCTCAATTGCCATCTCAGCAAACCCCGGGGGCAGTGCCAGCATGGCAGGCCCATGGATTGAACCCCTGACACCTGTGCCTGCTTGTAGGTGCTTTAATCCACTGAGCTATTTGCTCATTCCAATTAGTTTATTTCTTTATGATAGCCATTCTCTTGGGGGTGATATGTTATCTCAGCATTGTTTCACTTTGCATTTCTTGAATGACAAGTGCTACAGAACATTCTTTCATGAATTTATCTGCCATTTTTATTTCTTCCTCTGAGAAGTATGTATCCACTTAAGATGCCCATTTTGGGGTTGAGTCTTTGAATTTTTATGGGCTTGATTTTTTTTTTTTTGTTCTTTATGTATTATACAAAGAAGTCCTTTGTCTGAGTGAATGTTGGGTAAGATTTTGTTCCAATCTTGGCTGTCTTTTCACTCTGTTGGTGACTTTTTTTATGTGCAGAAACTTCTCAATGAGATGAGATCCCAGTTGTTGATTCTTTGAGGTATTTCCTGTGCAGTTTGACTTTTGTTCATGAACTCTTTGCCTACCCCTATGTCTCCAAGATTTCCACCCACTTTCTTTTCCAGCACAATTAGTACTTTTTATTTATTAATTTTTTCTTTATTGGTTTGATACAGGGTGTGGCTCTGCAGCTCAGACTCACACTGATCCCAGCCTGCCCAGCACTGGGATTGCACATGTGTGCGCCACATCTGGTTTTGATGGCCGGCATGGCATACCCAGGGCTCCCGGGCTGTCATGGCGTATGGTACTGGAAATCAAAATTGGGTCCTTGCATTTGCCAAACATGTATTTAGGTCTCTGATCTGTCTCCTCAGCCTGACTGTTTCTGTTTTAATATTTAGGTCTTTAATTGATTTTGGCTCTAATTTAGTGCATGATGACAGACCTGGGTCTAGTTTTTGGCATGTGGAAAGCCGGTTTGTGCAGCACAGTTGTTAAAAAGGCTGTCTTTCTTTCAGTGACTATATTTGGCCCCTTTATCAAATATAAGGTGGCTAGGTTTGCTCGTAATTATATCTGCATCTTTGAATCTATTACATCGATCCTCGGGTCTGACTTTTTTGTCAGTACCATACTGAATTTATCACAGAAGCTTTGTAGTACTTCAAGTCAGCAATTGTAGTGCCTCCTGCTTTGCCTTTTTTATACGGGACTAAATTTACTATTCTAGGTCTTTTCCAGTTCCAAATAAATTTTAGGAATGTTTTCTTAAGATCTGTGAGGTACATTGATGGTATTTTGAACAGGATTTCATTAAATCTGTCTAACAATTTTGGGAATATGACCATTTCACAATGTTGGTTCTTCCTATCCAGGAGCAAGGAATATTTTTTCTATTTTTGGAAAACCCTTACCAAATTTTTTTCAGAGTATTGTAATTTTCATTGTATAGACTTTTTTATTCCCTATGTTAGATTAATTCCTAAGTGTTTAATTGTTTGGATGATATTGTGAAGAGTACTATTTCTCTAACATCTCTCTCAGTGGGTTTGCTGTCTGTGCAGTGGATGCTATTGATACTTGGGTGCTCACTTTGCATCATGCTATGGTACTGTATTTGTTTATTAATTCTGGGAGGTTCCTCATGGAACTTTTTGGGTTTTCCATGTAGAGTACATTGTCATCTGTGAATAATGGTAGTTTAACTCCTTCCTTCCTTATTTTTATTCCTTTTATTTCTCTTATCCAATGGCTCTAGCTACTGATTCCAGAACTATATTGGAAAGGAGTGATCATAGAGAACACCCTTGTCTTGTATCTGATTTTAAAGTAAAAACTTTGAGTTTTTCTCCATTTAGAATGATATTGGCTGTTGGTTTGTCATAGATGGCATTTATCAGATTAAGGTACATGCCATCTATTCTAATTTCTGAAGGGCTTTGATCATGAATGCATGTCGGACTATGTGAAAACCCTTTGCTGAATCTATTGAGATGATTATGTCATTTTTGGCTTTGGCTCTAGTGATACAGTATATTACATTTATAAATCTGCAAATGTTGAACCATCCTTGCATCCCTGAGATGAATTCTACCTGGTTGTGTTGAATAATCTTTCTGATGATTTACTGCATTTTATTTGCTAGTATTTTATTGAAGATTTTTAACATCTATGTTGATGAGGGAGATTGGCCTGTAATTTTTTTTTTTTTTTTGGTTGAGTCTTTGTTTGGCTTTGGTATCAGTGCAATGGCTGCCTCCAAGAATGATTTTGGGAGTATTGCTTCCTTTTCAACTACACTGAACAGGCTGAATTTTATTGAGACTGAGATTAAATGTTTTTGAAATTTCTTATAGAATTCAGCTGTGAATCCATCAGGATCTGAGCTTTTCTCTGTTCTTAAGTTTTTTATTACATTTTCAATGTCATTGGATTACATTGGGTTGTTCAGAATTTTTCTATCTTCTTGAATCAGCTTTGCTGATTTGTACTTATCAAAGTAAAAATAAGTGTACTATCTATTTCTTCTGTGTCTTCAATTCTTTGAGAGGAAAGATTTTTAAAATAGCTATTGATGATCTGAATTTCCACAGGGTTTGTGGTAATGTCACCTTCTTACTTGAATTTGAGTTTTTTGTTTCCTTTTTTTGATGAGGTTGGCTATGTGCTTATCAATTTAATTGAATCTTTCAGACAACCAGTTCTTTGATTCATTAATTCTTTGTATTATTTGTCTTGATTCCATTAATTGTTAATCTCTTCCTTTCTTTCTTCTTTCCTTCCTTCCTTTCATTTTTTTTTTTTTTTTGGCAGAACCAGGAATTCAACTTCATCAGGCCCCTGTGCTTGCCAGGAAGCACTTATTCCACTGAGCCAGCTCCCTGGGCCCTGATTCCATTAATCTTTGCTCTAATCTTTATAATTTCCTCCCATTTTTGGGCTTTAACCTTGATTTGTTCTTGCTCTAGTAGCAGTTTGAGGTGTATCATTAGGGTATTTATTTGTTCTCATTTTGTTTTCATGATATGTGAGTTTACCGGTATAAATTTCCCTCTGAGTACTGTTTCATAGCATCCCATAAATTTTAATAAGTAGTGTTTCAATTTTCGTTGGATTTTAGGTATTGTTTAATTTCTTGTCTAATTTCATCCATAACCCATTTGTTGGTGAGGAGGGCGTTATTTGATTTCCATATGTTTATGGAGTTTTGTGATTTCTTTTGTCATTATTTCCCAGTTTGATTACCCTGTGGTCACATAATATGCATGGGATAATTTTTGTTTCCTTGTATTTACCTATGCATGACCTATGGACTACTCATACTGTCTATCTTAGAGATGTCCCATGTTCAGCTGGAAAGAATGTGTATTCAGATGTTTTTGTGTGAAATACTCTGTAATTGTCCAGTATGTTCATTGGTTCAAAGGTATGTTTCAATTTTTCTCTCTCTGTGGTAATTGTTTTTGAGGTAAGGTGCTAAGGTGCCCTGTTAAGATTGTCTTGTTAGTTATTAGAGCTTTCATGTTCTTTAGAATTGGGCTTAGTCGGGTGTTACCACGCTTGGTGCATGCATACTTGTGACTGTTAGGTCCTCCTCTTGAAGTTTTCCCCTAGCCAGTATGTGGTTGACTCCTTTATCTTATTGAAATTAAGATTGTCTGCAAACAAAATAGCTATCCCTGAGTTTTTCTGATCTCCTGGAGCATGTGGTATTGTTTTCCAACCTTTGACTTTAAGACAATTAATGTGCTTTGAGTTAAAAGTGTTTCCTGTATACAGCATATTGTTGGATTTTGTCTCTTGATACATTCTGTCAATCTATTTCTTTTACTTGCTGAACTGAGTCTATTTACATAGGCGGTTATGACTGATGCGTATTGGCTTATGCTTGTCATGTTGCTTTCCAGCTCTTGGTTCCCTACTTTTTTTTCTGTTTCTAATAGATTGCCCTGTACAGTGAGTTATTTCTGTTGTTGCTCTTGAAATTGTGGTTATTTTGACACATTTCTAGAATACCTTTTCGTAGTCTGCGTAGGGTTGGTTTGCTTGTCATGATTTTCTTTAGTTGTTCTTTGTCATGAAAGAACTTTACTTCTCCATTAATTTTGCAAGATAGTTTTGCTGGGTACGTCAGTCTGGGTTGGAATTTGTTTTCTTAAAGGAGATGGAATACTTTGCTCCATTCTCTTTTTTACTTAAGGATTTGTGCTCTGATATTATTCAGATGGGTTTTCTTTAAATGTGATACATTTTCCCTCTGGTGCATTTTTATATGTTGTTCTTGTACTGAATTTCTGGAATCTTTTATTATAAGTCTGGGTATAGATTTATTTGGGTTGATATTTTTTGGAATGCTATATGCCTCAGTTATTTGAATGACATAATGTTTCCCAGTATTTAGAAAGGTTTATACTATTAGGTCTGCATATATTCTTTTTATGTCATTGTGTTGGCTTCTTCTTTCTTACTGATGCCTACTATTTTTATGTTGTTCATCTTTACATCATCTTGGAGCAGTTGGATTATTATTTGCTAGATCCTCATTGTTTTTAAGGGATCTTTCCTTACTGGTTCACTAACTGCAATGGTGTCTTCAAGGTCTGGAAGTATGTCTTCACTTTCATTCAAACAGTTTTACCAATTTCTAATGGAGTTTTTAATTTCCTATATAACTCTTTCAATCTGTTGTGTGCATTCTAATTTTGCCCTGTATTGCTCATTCAAGGTTTCCTTCATTTTTCTATACTCTATTTTTCATCACTGTCTTCTTTAGAAGCATTTATCAGTTTTTTCATTATAGTTATCATTTCCTTTTTTACCTGGTAGATTATTTCTGATGTGATTTCCTCTAAACCTTCCTGTAATGTTTCTTTACTTCACCTCATATTGTTTCAGAGATTGTAGGTGTTTGGCTTCCAATTTGTTCCATGTTGACATGCCCTGGGTTTGTTCTGGGTAGATTTGGGGCCTGAGATTACATTTTGTTCTTTCTTTTTGTTATTTTCTATTTATGAAATAACTTTAGTTTGATTTCTGTAGTACTTTTTTGTGAAAGTTTGATAGTAGGTAGCTGTATCACTGTGATCAGACCTCTTTTTAAAGAGCCTGTTCTTTAGGTACCTCTCCTGTGTCAGAGATTCTCATTTTGTGTGTGTCCCAAGATTTTGCCTTCTCTGTTGATTGAGAGTGAGATATTGATTTCCATTATACACTGTGCTCTATCCTCAGTGTAGAGTTTTGGTAAGGTTATTACCCAAGCACCTCCTGATATTATAACTAATGGGAGAACATGTGACTAAGGCAGGTATGTTATCCCATTTACGGAAGGACAATTAGCAATACTGATAATATTAAGTGAAATTTAGAAACTGACCAGCTTTTGGAACTAATGGTATTTTTTACTTTTGACCACAGCAGCAAACATTATAGCTGCATAACCAAGCAGATTGTAAATTGAGAATTTGTATTTAAATTAGTCCTCCTGAGTTCTGTCTGAGCACCTCCCCTTCATGTACTTAGAGTCTTCAATGAATACTACTTCAGCCAAGACACCCTCTGCAACTTCCACACCACCAGGATCCTCCCATAGGTCTGACCCTCACTTTGGGCCTCACTGGGCCTCAAAGTACACCTTAGCTCATGGGTCTAGCTCTACCATGCTTGAAACTCAAATGGCCAGGCCTGGCCACTGGGCTCAGTTCCCTTAAGTTCTTAAATGCTTGAACCAGGCGCCAAGAAAGTTCCAAGCCTAGGTGCAGTGGGCTCACAGGTCGCAGCTTGGCTGAGCACCATGGGCCTCCCAGAGTCCTCCTAAGTTCTTAAATGTTTACACCAGGAACCAGAAGATCCCTGTGCCTGGGTGTGCTAGGCCAACAGATCACAACTTGGTAGAGTCCCCTTGAAGGTCTAAATCTTCAGAGTTTGTGTAAGTTCATGACTTGCTCTTGAAGGCAAAATTAAAGGACTTATGCAAAATTCACTTTTAAAGAGAAAATACCTATATTCATAGGTGCAAGCAAGCAGAGACTTGTGCTCATTTCAGTACCTCTTTTTAATGATCATTTATAAAACTACAACAAAAAGTCTCACTAATTTTATAGTGCCTTTAAGTAATTAAGTTTAACATTATAGACAGGTTAAATGCAAATAGTTTTCTCAAGTAAACTATACTTCAGTACATCTGCTTTCAGGATGTATAGGTAAATGATTATATGATTGATTTGCTACTTTTGCATATTATTTTAGTGATATGTAGTCCCTGATAAGTGAATTAACTAAGAGGTTTTATATAATGGCTCAGCATATGTGACATATTAATTAATACCCTCTAGATACCTCACCGGATCTATTTATGATTCCTAAGTTAGTTTTATAACTTTAATGTGATATGTGAGTTTGGTCTAAACATTTGAAACTATTAGGCTATTTTTTCAATCAAAAGCCTAGTGAATCAGACTTGCTACTGTGTGCAACAAAAAAATCTACTATTTTACTGAGTAATATAAGTACTCTTCTTAGAAGAAGTTGTCTATTCAAAGTCCAAAAACACTGACTTTTGTTACACAGCTGATAATACTGAGAGACCACAATATGTAGTAATGACAAGCAGAATGATGTATTTCATACCAGACTGAGAAAAAACTTTAATCTATTGACACTCTTTATGGCAGCAAATGCAGATGACTTCCAGTCCACAAAGGATTTTGGAGATGTATAGTGACAGAAGTTTCAAATCTTAAGTCACTTGATACGAAGGTCAAAAGACACCTGCATAAAACCATTTCCTGAGCAAAGAAATCTTCCGTTTCATCAATCCACCAAAACTTCATGGGACTTATTGTGGTTATTACTCAATATTACTGCATATGACTTGTTTTAAAAAGGGTATAGACAAGTAATTTAAAGTGCAATACCTAATGATAATAATGAATCCCATTGGTTTAGTGATAAAGTAGAAAATTAGGTAACACATCAGAAATGTAAGTGACGAGTCACTACATAATGGCAAAATTTTTGGTAAAACTATCAGTGTCAGCACACTAAAAGCTACCTAACTGAACGTGAGAATGTTAATAGACATTTTAATTGTTTGTTTCTACTTCCCAGATTTTGTGCCATCCTGTATGTCAATTCTTCATATATTGCAAGCACTACAAATTATTATAATTAATTCGTACGAATCCTTTGTTAAGGTCTGTCCACATATCTAACTTTACATCTTGAGTTTCTTTTCCTTTTTTGGAATAAAGATGTAATTTATTTTTTTTAATTTTATTCATTTTAATGAGAAAATAAAATAGTACTGAACAGTTTCAAAATAGGTTAGTAGGCCAGTTACAATAATTAGTACATTACATATTGCTTTCTTTGTAGTAGTTATTCAGAAGACAAGATGTAGACATGATATCTTGTCTAAACAATATTGGTACAAACCTTTCTCCTCATTGAATTTCTATTGTCTTTTTTTCTTTCTTTCTTTTTTTTCTCTTAGGCAAATGATTTTAATACATTGCATTTTACTTTTTGTTTTTTTTTTTGTGGAAGAACTAGGGATTGAACTCAGGTCCTTGTGCTTTCCAGGGAAGTGCTTATTCTACTGAGCCATCTCGCTGGCGCTGCATTTTATATTTTAGCTACAATCTTTTCATGTTTAGAATTTTCATTTGTTTACTTTTCATTTCCTTCCTTCTCATTTTTTGAATTTTTATTTCTGCCTCAAATTATTTTCCTTCGGCCAGAGAAATTATCTCAGTATTTTGATATATCTGCTAGCAGCAACTTTTTTTTTTTTTTGGAGATTGATATTCTTTTGTCTATGTTTTTGATGGATGTTTTGCTTCATATAGAACTCAGGTGGGTATTTCTTTGCCTGACTGTTTTTTGAGATATCGTTTTATTTATTTCTGGCTTTTATCATTTCTACTGAGTAATTAGCTGTCACACTTTGTTGATTAACTATTTAGTGTGATGGTTTTAGGATTTTTCAACCATCTTTGATTCTCAAAGTTTTGCTGTTAAATTCCTGAATATCATGTTCTTTATTCTGCTAGATGATTTCTAGCTGTCTTTTAGTCTTTCTGCTGGATCTTCCATCAGCTTAGAAAACACTTAGCTAATACTATTTAAATAGTTGTCAGCTGCATTTTTACTTTTTCTGGACTCCAACCATAACCATATGGCCCATGTGTCTTTTATATTTTTTGATGAATCAAATTGCTATTTTCAATTGAATTTGGTATTCTTTTGCCTCTAAATTTTGTAGAGTTATTCATTTCAGGTACAAACACAACTTTTTCAATGTACACTGTGATAACATTCTGTAACCTTTCATATCTTTTGGTTTTCTTCTACCTTCTTGAGTATATTTGCTGTAGAATTATGTTACTATTCCTATTTGCTATCTCCAACAACTAGACCATCTCTGTATCTGTTTCTATTATCTATTTCTTCTCTTCATGTCTGATAGGATGTCCTTAACTTGTCATATACCTAGTGTCATTCCATGAAACAGAACAAAATATATAGAAAAATAAAGTAGTGACTTTGACAATTCTGAATTCCTTCGGTGTGGAAATTTTCTTCTCCTTCTTCACTTCTTGACAAATAGAGCTGAGATATGATCTGGACCTAATCTAATCTGGACCAAATCATGGACTGAGCTAAGTAAAGTCTATAGCACAGTTAAAATTTTTAAGAATCCTTTGGTTTGTATTCATTCCTATGATGACATCTTCAATTTTCAATCAACATGCTAATGTGTTCCTTTTCCCATGGTGCACTTTGAATGCTAATCTTACACAAGAGAAATGGCAGTAGGATAGCTTACATAATAACTTGTAGCCTATTATGAAAACTTTTTATTTTATTCCATGAGTGAATTAAAAACCAATTAAGATTTTTAATTCATTCAGAAGTGAAATGAACATGGATTTGGTTTTTCATTGGTCTATAGGTTGCCTCAATGTGAATAAACTCTAAGAAAGAGATTTATAAGGTAGGAAGACCACTTAGAAATCTATCATACTCATTGGGTCTGTAGTGGGATGCAGATAAAAGGGTTAGATGTTGTATACTCTTCAAAGTTACATCAAACAGTATTTCTAATGACAAAGTATGTGATATGAGGGAAAAAGATTGGAGGACGAACCAAGTCCTGGGCTAGAGAATCTGGTGGTGCCATTAATTAGGATGGAGATAATTTTACAAGGGTTTTGAAAGATGAAGTGGTGAGGAGTATATTGGAAATCAATTCTGGGCTTCCCTAACTTGTAGGGAGACAGATGGACAAGGCTGAAACCTGGGGAAGTATCTAGCTGGAGAGTGAAAGCTGTGAGCAGCATCTAATTGGACAACTGCTGTTGATCTAGATAAAGCATGAAGAATCCTTCAGAACTGGGATTGAAGCAAGAATTGAGAATATTTACTAAGCGATCTGCTTAATAAATATTGCCCAAAGAGCATCATTGAACTGACTGATTTCTAGTAAAGAAAACATTTCTTTTACCAGAAGAACATGTGCTTATGCATTCAAAATGAAGAAATTTTGAAAATTTCAACATTTATTTAACTATCAGTTAGAGAGAGATTGCCAAATCCAGATTGGTATAGAAGACTTCTGAAACTCCAAGAATTCTGTCTAGAAGGTAACTGGGATTCACCACAATACTTGATGCATTCTACATTCTAGGATCTACCGTAACAACATTCAGATTTATCATCTTCATAAAGAAAAAATTGAGAAGTATAACTCCATATCAATGGAAAGACAATAGATCACTTATGATATAACTTTCAATTTGTAGAAAGAAAAGACGTTAATCTAATAGGACAAAGACAAAAGAGTAAAAACTTTTAAAAACTGGAATTTTTCTCATAATTGGGTGTCAAAGATATAGTTTCTATCTTTGTTTATGTAAACTTGAATGATATCAACAATATTGTTAAATAGTTTGGTGATGTTTTTTTCTGTACAGACCTGATATTTAAAGAAAAGGGAGAAATTGGAGGATATATGTAAAATCAATTTAGAATGTCAGCCTCCCCATTTTAAATAATTTTCTAGTTAAAGAGAAGGCAAAGTTATTTTTATTTTAAAAACTAGAGATGCCGGGGAGATGGCTCAGTGGAATAAGCACTTCCCTGCCAAGCGCAAGGGCCTGAGTTCAATCCCTGGTTCCACACACACTAAAAAAAAAAGCTAGAATATATATGTCACATATATATATATATATATATATATATATATATATATATATATGTCACATAATATATATATATATTATATATATAATTATAATATATAAAATTATATATATATAATTTATATAGAATTGCAGCTAACTATAGCATAACCATATTGTTTATTTTGAAAATAAATTTTAAATTTTAGAGAATTGTTTATAAGATAACCAGACACGCTCATTTTCAAAGGAATAAGTAACAAATACACAATAAGAGATGTACATGTTTTTATTTTATATAATTTTCCTGACTGTTACTAGGGACAGGGCCCTGGGCCTAGCACTAAGCTAGGTTATTGTGCTGTTTTGTTGCTGCTTCAGTTTTTATTTCTTTGTTAGCTTGCTCACATTCTAACTTGAGACAAAGTCTCACTAACTCTATAATTGTCCACCCTGGACTCCAACTTGCAGTCCTCTGAACTTGCGGTCCTCCTGCTTCACCTTCTTAAAGTGCCAGGGTGACAGGTAGGCACCACCTGGCTCCAAACTAATATTAAAACTCATCAATACATATTGTCTGTGAACTATATCTCCAACTATCTATTATCTCTACTTAAAAAATGACTTTTGTATATAATATCAGCCAAATGCATATTTTATATTTTAATGGTTTTTGTTTTTACAAACAGGCTCTCACTACACAGCTCAGAATCAGTGATTCTCCACTTTTCAGCCTCTCCAACTCTGGGATTACAGGTGCGCACCATCACACCTGGACACTGTGGCCAACCCACCCCAGCTTAGGAATGGGGCTGGCGTGGCATGTAGTGCTGGGATCCAGCCACGGTCCCTATGCTTGCTTACACTTGCCAAAGCAGGCACTTCAGTGGCCGAGCTATTTCACCAGCTTCCACATTTTAATGTTAAAGCCAATAATAAGCTTTGCTTTGAATTATTAAAACCAAAATGGAATCTCTCCAATATAAAATTCCAGTATGTGATTATTAGTATTCTGCCTTCAACACATATCCAAAATCCTTCCACATTAAACCCAGAATCTTGACCACAATAATTCCAATCTCTTTTATTTTGATAGCCCTGCAAGTGTCCTTTCAATACATTATTTTGATGATATACATTTTATTATTAGATAGAAACCAGAACTGCCCTTGAAGGTGAGATTATACCTCCCTTCTGATGTTATTTTTCTAACATACATTTGGATCACTCAGCCCTAGTCTCTAGTCCTCATTGCCATCTACCCTCCATACCCAGGGACATATCCCATGTACACCAGTCTACCTCACAGTCTCTGAAGAGGACCATAATATTCTACCTTAAAATATTCCACCAGGTTAGGTTAAGATGTATTTTATAATAAAGGCAGTTGAAAGCAAGATATATGCTTACAAATTCTCTCTCCTCCCCTGTCTCCAAGAAAGGACCAAAATAATCATGCTACATGGACTTTAGCCACTTTCTTATGATTTGAACAAATATTTATAACTTCTAAAATTTAGATCTTGATACTTCACCATAAAGGGATTCTATGTAGGGGTACAGCCTTGGGCAAAAGACTAATGAGGGGCTCTAAAGAGACCAAAATTCCTTTCACCACGTGACTATCTCCCTAAGTGGGACCATGTAAAAGCCAAAAAGTGAACGTTACTCGTAGGTGAATGCCCAGGGTCTCAGCATTGACCTTCTCGGCCTCTTGAGTTGTAGGAGCAGTAGCACAAGCAGACTGAGATGCCCCAGTCCCTTTGTCCAGCCAGCACATGAGAGGAATCTCTATAGACCATACTGGTTAACTTGCCTCAAACTTCAGTTTCCCGTATATTTATCATTAATCACTAGAGATTTAAGGTGCTTCTTATTTGTCTGGCCAATTTTTTTATAGATTACTAGTTTTATTTTAATGTGTTCCATAACTGAGCTTGGGAGATAGCTCAGTGCTCTAAGCGCCTGCCTGGTAAGAGCAAGGAACCAGATTCAATAAAATAAAAGTCTGCCATGCCAGCCCTAGAGCTCCCAGGCACACTGTGTTACTATCCCTAGAATAAGGCATGGTGGCACATGTAATGAGGCATGTAATCCTAACACTGAGGAGGCTGAGACAGGAGGATCACTATGAGTCCAACCTGCATAGCGAGGTCTTGTGTAAAATACATAAATAAATAAAAGATTTTTAAAAAATAGATGTAAAATATGTTATGTAAGCAGGAATCCTAAACTACCTCAAGCACATTTTCTTAGTTTCCTCTCATGTTCATACAAAATATACAGTCTGCCAAAAAATCAGGAAAAGAATAACCTGTGTACATGCATTAATACTAAATTTGTGGAACATCTTGAGGTTCATAAAGGGAATTTTAACCTCTGCAATGATGTCTCAAATTGGTCACCATTCATATCCAGAAATTTATCAGTACAGAGAACCACTGTTGTATGTATGTGTATTTTTGGCAGACTCTGTACATGTCAATGGACTCTTTTTTTTCTTTAATTTTTTGTTAGTCTGTCTCTTGCTAAGGGGTCTAAACAGTGAAGTTAGAAAAGCATGAAGGAAATTGCCTTTCCTCCCTCACAGTTTAAGTCTATTTTCTTTCCCTATTGTGCCTATCTAATTTTATATCTTGGTTTTTGATGAAACACCACCTAGACAGGAAGACTAGTCTTGCCGCTGTTATGCCTGTAACACTCATAATCCCGTATTCTCCTGGGCTTCCTTTTCCTTTGTATCACTTGAAAAACCATGTAATTTACTCACTTTTTCTGTTCATTGTTATAATTTGTCTTGGCTAACAAGAGAGGCATTCTAAGAGAGCAAGGGTCTTGGTTGCCTTACTTGCTGATGCGTACCGAATGTTCAAGAGTGTGCCTGCTATTTAGGATTTGGTTAATAAATGATTGAATTAAAAGTTCAGCTTCAACACAAACGTTGAAAAATATTTGCTGAAAATCAAGAGAAACAAAAGACACGATAATTTTTAAACACATCAGGAAACCTCACACAGCACAATATAGCTGTTTCTTTCGGATTTCAGTCTAACACTACCACTTACTTCCTATACATACAAGTGTTTCTATATTGCCCGAAATTGCTCCATAAGAAGTCACAATGACAACAAAGGTAAAACTATAGCTAACATACATTTTCTTGAAAAAGAAATAGGAAGAGGTGAAAGTGAAAGATAAAAGTGTTTTATGCACTAAAATAATAGGAGTGTTGTAATGAATTCATTATTACATTGCATATGATTACCAGTTACATTTATTTGAATAAATAAACCAAAGCACAATAGTTTTTCTGAATTTATTTATGGGCTATTTCTGTTGCATTATTATCTAATAAGTTATAAAAGCATTACATATTTGTGCCAAATAGCTCATCGAAAAAAAATAAAATTCTAGAATTTAGCTATAGTACTTTTCCTTTAATTGATTTTATTGAGAAAGAAGTAGCAATGAGACAGTTTTGAAACAGGTCAGTAGGCCAATTACAATAATTAATACACTGCATAATATTGTCTTTATTGTAGTCATTCAAAGTACAAGATGCAAATATGATATCTTGTCTAAACGTTATTAGTACAAATCTTTCTTCTTATTGAACTAAGAGAAAGTAGCTATATATCTAATCCTAACTATTTCATATATACAGATATATATAATTTCACTACAAAATGATTCTTCATTTATATCGCCCTTTCTGTTTAGCTTTATCAGAGATGGGTGTTCCATTGTCATTCAAATATTGTAGGTGCATGAATTAAGCAAAATAATATAACATTAGCCCTGTCCCTTCAAGGTCAGTGAGGACTCAGAACATAAGAGAACCTGTACTGTAACATCTTGTAACTCAGTCACGTCTGAAATTTTCTTATCAAGGAGATTATAGGGCCACAGAGGAAAGTGATTGACAATGTATAGTGATCCTAAGGAGAGTCACATGGAGAGAAAACATTCTCCCAGGCTTTCACAGAAAGCAGATTGGTCAAACAATGGCCATGACTCATCCACATGGCTGACACTGACAAAGGATCTACAAACTGCTGTACAGGGTTTCAGGGTAAATCTTGAGGGGATTTAACTGACCTTATCAGTTACAAAATTTACATTTCTTGTTATATAGATCTTGTTTTACCTTGGTCTTAACTATCCATCAAAAATGTATAGAAATAAGGTATAAAAAGTAAAACCGGCTCAATCCCGCCCAGTCCCGCCCATCCCCAGAGACCGACCAGAGACAGCGCGGCCAACTCCAGCAGCCTACTCAATCCTGCCCATGTCACCCAGCCAGAAACCGGCCTGAGACAGCGGCTGACTCCAGCGGCCTCCTGGATCCTGCCCCAAGCTCTCCCAGCAAGTGGGAATTTGCACGACTCACCAGGCTTCCCAGATCAGTGAGAGTATGGTGAGTCTGAGGGACAGCCTTTGGCTTCTTCCCACCCGTGCTACCCGGATCCCTGCCCCCCACCCCTCCAAGCCAGTGACTGGCCTGAAACCTCAGGACCCACTCACCAGCACCTCCCCAGATCCCCTGCCCTAAAGCCTGCTGAGTGACTGGGAATTTCCCCGAGACCCTGGTATGAAAGGTCAGTGAGTGTAGAACTCCAGGCCAGCCATGCTGGATAGAAATTTCCTAGGGATTCCCTGCCCCCTCACCCCCTGTGGCCCAGTGAGAGCTCCAGGCACACTGTGCCAGAGAAACATTTCCCAGCGAATGCCGGTCCCGCCCCAGGGCCCCAGATCCAGTGCAGGTCGTCCTGGAGTGAAAACTCCAAGCCTGCCACCCTGGAGGGACATTTCTCAGCAATCCCTGGTCCAACGCCACGGCCCAAAACCCAGCATAGCCTGGCCTGTGAGTGAGAGCTCCAGGCACCCTGCACCTGAGGGACCTTTCCCAGCCTTCTCGGGTTATGGCCTGTAGACCCAGACCAGCACATGCTGGCTGACCCAGTACAGCCTACTTGGTGATAAGATCATCCACTATCCTTTTGGGAGCCCAGAAGACCCACGAAAGCCCAGGCCCACCCATCTAGAGAGCAACCTGCCTGACACAGGAGGGCTGACCCCAACAATTTTCCAGATCTTCGCCCCAAAGCCAGCTAAGACGGGGAGTTTTCATTACTTGCTCCACATCCCTGATCGGTTCATGCTCGCTTGAAGAGGGAACCAACAGAGGGGAGCCAAAGGAGCTGCAGCAAAAAAAGGAACTGACCACAACAGCTAGATCCAGTATAGGCATACCTGGATAATCTCAAACTTAACAGACTGGCAACCAAATCGCATAACCAGCTAAGGTTATAGCTGCACCAAAGCTCTACAACAAAGATCAAAGATCAGTGCTATACAAAATGACAAAGAGAAGTGGAAAAACACAATCCCAGACCTCGAGTCCACCAGTAAGGGCAGAGGACACTAGCTCAGCTGCAATGAGTAAATTAACAGATACAGCAGCAGAGGAACAACAGTAGAAAGCTCTAGAGGAAATAAAAAGAAAAGTAATTCACCAAATTAAAAAGAATATATCTGAATACATAGTATCTGAAATAAAGAATGAATTCCAGAAACATTGGGTGGAAAAACTATGCTCACCCAGAACAAGTGCAGAGAGCACTATTCCATCTCAAATATATGAATTAACAGGATCTGAAGCAAAGAAACAACAGCAGAAAGATCATGAGGAACTCAAAGCAGAAATAAGTTCTGAAATCAAAAAAGAATTCTTTGAAAAAAAAATTCTTTGAAGTCATAGCATCTGAAATACAGAAACAAGTCCAGAAATATACAGAGGAAACCCAACTTGGAAGGAACACTGCAGAAAAAGAATTAATAACTACCTCTAGAGAAGATATGGATAAAAAAAAATTAAGGATATCAGAAATATGATGGATTCCTTGAATGAGCAATACAGAAAAGAAATAGAACACATGAAACACAGTCAAAGAGATATAGAAGAACTAAAAATAGCAATCACGAGTCTACAAAACCATTTGAGTGAAAGCAAACACAGAGTTTCAAACCTTGATGCCAGAGCAGCTAGTGAAAAGGTGAGAAAGGATCTCTTAAAAACAATGGGAATGCAGGAAAAAAATAATCTATCACCTGCAAGACAATGCCAGAATGAACAATGTGAGAATAATTGGTATCAACGAGAATGAAGGAGTCAATACAAATGACATAAAAAGAATTTGGGGAGAAATAATCTCAGAAAACTTCCCAAATATGAGGAAACAATCCAACATTCAGGTCACCGAAGTATACAGAGCACCAAATAACTTCAGCCCAAGTAGAAACACACCAAGACATATAATAGTTAAGATCTCAGAAATTTAACACAAAGATAATATACTGAAAGCTGCAAGAGAGAAGAAGAAGCTCACATTCAAAAGAAAACCCATCAGAATTACAGGTGACTTCTCTACACAAACAATGAAGGCAAGAAGAGCATGGAGCACAGTACTTGAAGTCCTACATGAAAACAAATTCCAGCCCAGACTATTATACCCTGTAAAACTCTCTTCCAAGTTTGATGGAGAAGTGAAACACTTCCACAACAAAGAACAACTAAAGAATTTCATGAGGACAAAGCCAGCCCTTCACAGGCTGCTGAAAGATGTTCTAGAGAGAGACCACAATGACCAGAATTCCATGAATGAGAATGGAAAGAACCCACTAAACAGGACAGACAATTAAACACAGGTTACAAAGGAGTAAACAACACCAGGTAAATATCATGACAAACATAAGTCAGCACATTTCAATTATAGCCATCAATGTAAATGGACTCAATTCTCCAATTAAGAGAAATAGACTGGCACAATGGATTAGGAAACAAAATCCAACAATATGCTGTATTCAAGAAACACAGTTAACTCAAAAGGACATTCATAGGCTCAAAGTCAAAGCATGGAAAACAATACTACATTCCCCAGCACCTCAGAAAAAAGCAGGAGTAGCAATTCTGTTCTCAGACAGTCTCAACTTCAAACCAAGAATGATCAAATGACACAAATAAGGCCACTATATGCTGGTCAGGGGAAAAGTTCAAGAGCAAGAAGTAACACTCATAAATATTTATGCAGCAAACACAGGAGCACCCAACTATGTAAGACAAATCTTAAGGGACATGAAAAACTTAATGTCTAAGAACACCATCTTAACAGGAGAACTTAACACACCCTTATCTCAAAAAGATAGGTCAACCAGACAAAAAATTAGCAAGCAAGTAGCAGAACTGAACCAGAGCTTGGAACAAATGGACCTGGTGGACATATACAGAGTGTTCCACCCAACCACAGCTAAATACACATTTTTGTCAGCTGTACACGGGTCATTTTCCAAAATAGGCCATATATTAGTCCAGAGGTCATGCCTAAGAATATGCAAGAAAATAGAAATTATTCCATGCATACTATCTGACCACAATGCAATGAAACTGGAAATAAATGACAAAAGAAACCAGAAAAACCCACTAAATTCATGGAAACTAAGCAACACCCTACTCAGCAATCAATGGATTGCAGAAGAAATTCAACAAGAAATTCAACAATATCTACAATTCAATGAAAATTAAAGTACAACCTACCAGAATTTATGGGATGCGATGAAAGCAGTTCTTAGAGGGAAAATCGTAGCTATGAACTCACACATTAGGAAAATAGAAAGGGAACAAATTAGCACCCTAATGTTGCACCTCCAACAACTAGTAAAAGAAGAGCAAACAAAACCCAGAGCAAAAAGATGGGAAAAAATCATAAAGATTAGAGCAGAAATTAATTCAATTGAGATGAAGAAAACAGTTCAAAGAATCCACAAATCAAAAAGTTGGTTCTTTGAAAAACTAAAGTTGATAAGCCTCTTGCCAACCTCATCAAAAAGAGGCAAAAGAAAATTCAAGTACAAGCGATAAGGAATGAAAAGGGTGAAATCACCATAGACCCAGTGGAAATTCAGAAGATTATCAATAGTTACTTTGAGAATCTTGATGCTCACAGAATAGAAGACACTGAAAAAATGGACAGATTACTGGTATGGTACAAATTATCAAAACTAAATCAAGAAGATATAACAACTCTCAATAAGCTGATAACAGCCAACAAAATACGAAACGTAATAAAAAGCGTACCGACAAAGAAAAGTCCAGGTCCTGATGGATTCACAGCTGAATTCTACAAGAAATTTATAGAAGATCCCCACACTCCACCAACTCTTCAATGAAATTGAAAAGCAAACAGTCCTCCCAAAATCATTTCTGGAAGCAGGTATTATACTGATTCCAAAACCAGGGAAAGACACAAGCAAAAAGGAGAACTATAGGCCAATCTCCCTTGTGAACATAGATGCAAAAATACTCAACAAAATTCTGGCAAATCATCAAGAAAATCATACACCATGACCAGGTAGGATTCATCGCAGGGATGCAAGGATGGTTCAATATTCAAAAATCTATAAATGTAATACACTATATTAATAGACTGAAATCTAAAAACCACATGATCATCTCAATTGATGCAGAGAAAGCCTTTGACAAAGTCCAACACTCATTCATGTTTAAGGTCCTACAGAAAATTGGAATAGATGGACTGTATCTTAACTTGATAAAAGCCATCTA
>PVKA01026280.1:0-31905 GCA_004027165.1 Ctenomys sociabilis
AAAAAAATACAAAAGAGGGGCCGGGGAGATGTCTCAATGGAATAAGTGCTTCCCTGGCAAGGGCCTGAGTTCTATCCCACCAAAAAAAAACAATTCCACCAAAAAAAAAAAAACAAAACAAACAAACAAAAAAAAGAGTTCAAAAGTTTATCATTTGGCCCAACATTACAAAGTAACTAAATAGCCTATATATCCCACTCTTGGTGATCCTGGACATAACTATTTTCCCTCAAGGCCCCTGAAGCCTCTCTACAATCATTAATGAGGCCATTATCACAAGATAAGATGCCTATCCTGAGGATCAACAACCATAGATATCAGGATGGCTATTTTCAAATATGGGATGATATGGTTAACCCCCTGCCATAGGTCACCTCAACCAAAAGGCCCCCTTATGTTGGGAACAAAAAAATTACTCATTTTCTCATTTGCCCAACTCCACTAAATACTTGGGATGGACTTCCCCTGACCAGTGTGTACATACAATAACCTTACAGGCTGGAAACTGGTTTCCATCGGACTGTTGTGATCATCTTAACATTAGATTGACAGCTCCCAATGGCACTCATTGGTCTTGTGGGACCAATTTGTGGCCCTGGTTACCCACTGGATAGATAGGTAGATACACATTAGGATTTGCCTGGTTACAAGACAGGAGTTTCAAAACTATCGACAAACCTACAAATTTACTCCACCTACAACATCCATGGTCCAAAAGCATGTTTCACTGGTATTATCACTTGGCCTCTTATCTTTATTCCTTCTCTAGGTCTAACAGTCATAAAACATATTGAAGCCTTAACCAGCTATACTCAGCAGGCCTTAAATGATACAACTGGTCTCTCTCTTTTAAACAAAAAAATAAATGACACAGGCTGTCCTCCAAAATCAGATGGCACTGGACGTACTAATAACACAGGGGGGTACTTGTACAATTATAAAAGCTAAATGTTATGTGTACATTCCTGATCCTTCTACAAATATCTCAGTAACTGTTCAAGATATTAAAAAAAAAAAAATCAATAATATGTCAAAAAGTCCCCTGGACCTTGTCTTTATCATCCTTTTTTCTTTTTTTTTTTTGGCCGAACTGGGGATTGAACTCAGACCCTTGCGCTTGCTTGGGAGGCTTCCACTGAGCCACTCCCCCTTCCCCCTCCCCTTCCCCTCCCCCTCCCCCCCTCAGCCTTGCATGGTTTTGCCCTATAAAAATAACCTGAAATAGCTTCCTGGGCAACCAGCTCGGGACCCCCTTCTATCCCTGACAGTAGCTTTTCTTTCCAATAAAGTTTTACCCTCAAACCTGTTTGTTCCTAAAATTCATTCCTCAGTTTTAGAGAACACGAACTCATCCAAGGTCAGGTTGGCAACCTGCATCAGTATCAAAAAAATTTTTTTTAGGTAAGGGTTTACAGGGTGTTCAGGGTCTCACTAGATCGAACAACGATCTGCCTGTTGACAGCCTCCCAAGAGCTGGGATTACAGGCGGGTGCCACCTCACCAGGTCTGAATTGCAGTCACAGTGCACCCCGGGGGGCGGGGCTGGCTGGCAGGCAGGCCCAGGGATCAAATCCCCAGCCCCTGTGCCTGCTTGCAGGTGCTTTAATCCGCTGAGCTATTTGGCCGGCCCCCCAAAAATTTTAGTAATTTGAGAAAAACAAAAACCACTTGAAAATCAGGCAGTTACCAGAGAAGATTCTGTGAACTCCAACCATATTTCACACAGCGTGTATAAAGGGAAGTGAAGCATGGAAAACACCTGGCCAGAGGTTAGTCAATAGTTGCTACTGAGCCTCCTTACCCAACCAATAATTAGTCAATGTGATTCATTCCTATGTCGGTTGTCCTGTGGCACCTAGGGCAGTGCTGAATTCAACTTTACCACTTCCCATAAATTTTATTAACAAAAAGGGAAATATTAACGAGTTTGTTTCCATTAAAGCTAAGAAAGGGCCTGGGAGATAGCTCAAATAAGCACTTGCCTGGCAAGCGCAAAGGGCCTGAGTTCCAACAAAGTAAAAGGTAAGACAGTAAATCATAATACATGTTAGTTTGGTATAAATATTAAGTATTTAAACTTTAAAGATACACAAGGGTTGTACGGAATGTGCTGATTAATTTAGATGGTGGAACAACAGATGGAGGGAGAGTCAAGGGAGGGGAAGAAGCAAAAAGAAGTTATATAGAGGTACCAACTCACCACGATGAATGTAATCATTATGCACTCCAACCATGTGCTAATAAAAATTTAAAATTTAGGGGCCGGGGAGGTGGCTCAGTGGAATAAGCATTTCCCTGGCAAGCGCAAAGGCATGAGTTCAATCCCTGGTTCCGCCAAAAATAAATAAAATTTAAAAACACCAGAATCAAAACAAAACCTAATAAGACAGCCCTTTCTAGGAACCAATCAGCTGGCACCTTGACATTGGCTTCCTCTTCCTGAAACTGAACAATCAGTATTCCTAAATTAAGGGGAAACATAACACAGGGAAATTCCTTTTTCAGGAATGCTTCAGCAGAGTCACCGCGCGCTCCTACAATCCCAGCACTTATCAGACTGTGAGGATCACCCATAAATTTGAGGCCAGTCTGGGCTACATAGTGAAGTCAAGGACAGCCTGAACTGCGGAGTTAGCCCATGTCAAAAACAAAAAAACAAAACAAAACAAAAAAAACAAGTCACGAGAACGGAATACTGGGGAGACACCTGGGCATGCGCACAACTAAGGAAGGGCAGGCAAGGGTGGGACTTCTACGCCTTTTCCTCCTCCTATTGGCAGAACAGGAACACGTGACAGGAACCGGAAGCCTTGGTTATAAATTAAAGGAAGCCGAAAGCTGCGCGTTTTCTTCTCTCACTTCTATTCTCCGATTCATATACAACTAAAAACCGGTTTCCTACCGGTGTTGTGTCACTGTCGCCATGGCCCTTAGCGACGCTGATGTACAAAAGCAGGTGAGAGGCTAGGTAGAACTTCGTGAAGCCGTGGGGCAGTCCGGAGGTGGTGGGCTGGAGTCTGGCTCAGGGAGGGCGCGGGCATCGGTCAGCCGGCGTACTGCAGAGTCGGCCACCCCGACCCCCCGAGTCTCGTGCTTCCTTTGCAGGAGCGAGATTCGCGGACTGGGGGATCTGCGCCGCAGCTCGTGAGACTTCTCCGGTCCTGTGCGCGACGCTCGGCGCCGCCTCCCGCCTCAGCCAGCGGTCCCTGTGTGCTCGGAGCGCTCAATCTGTCAGAAATCAGCACAAGAATCTACAGTAGTCACTTAACATTTAAGCCCTGAAGAAGGAGCTCACAATGTCGGGAAGAAAGCGTACTGAGGGTAGAGAGCGCAGCTTCCAGTGTTTTCTGAGACCATTCATTTTGTGAACTGTAAATCTTCATCTTGGGAGAGTCTCGTCTAGCATATTGAAGTTAATGTATCTATTTGTGCGTTGCTATTTGTCTAATGCAAAATTCCTTTTTCTGACATGTGAGTCCAAGGACTTACTAGTGTTTTGGCACGAAGTTGGTGAGTCAGGGAGTGTAAAAAAAGTTGTTATGCAAACCATGAAATTACATCGATTTTGAAAGTGTATAATCAGTCCTGGGTTAACAGGTTCAGTGTTTGAAAGTGCGTCATACCTTCCAGTTTGTAGGCATTAGGAACCTGAATGCGCGCATGTAATCCCAGCTAGTCAAGAGGCAGAGGCAGGATTGCTTGAATCTAGTTCAAAGCCAGCCTGGTCCACATAGCTAGACCCCCCCTCTCTCAAAAAAATATAAGGCTAAACCTCTGGCAAAGGTTTTCACATTCTGTTTTTTTTTTTCTTTGGCGGAGATTGAACTCTGGTCCTTGACTTGCCAGGGAAGCGCATATTCCACTGAGCCATCTCCCTGGCTCTTGATCTTTTTAAAAAAAAAATTTTAGGGGCCAGGGAGATGACTCAGTAGAATAAGCTCTTCCCTGGCAAGCACAAGGGTCTGAGTTCAACCCCCAGTTCCGGAAAAAAAAAAAAAAGTTTAAATTTTTTTTTTTTTTTTTCCCCTGAGAACCAGGGATTGAACTCAGGCCCTTGCACTTGCCAGGGGAGAACTTATTCCACTGAGCCATCTCCCCAGCCCAAAATTGAATCTTGAGTTCAATTCCTGGTACTGCAAATAAATAAAATTGGGTTTTGATCTATAATAGAAAAAGTGGGTTCCACTTGTGTTGCTAATTGATACCTTGAAACCACAGTCGTTGTATTAAATAGTCGTATTGCTAGTAGTTTTCCCAGAGAAAAAAATTTTAAGGCTGCAGTTTTACATCGCAAGGGTTAGAGTACTAAGCCTACTTTTTTCCAAGTAGTAGGAAAATTCTCTGACTAAAGCACACCGTCTTGTGAATCATAGATGAGCAATGAATATTCTTTCATTCAGTGTTTCCATTCCTTTGAAAAAAATGTCATTTAATTTCTTTTTATCCTAATATGCACTAAAGAAAAGCAAGGAGGTTCATCTTTTTAGATTTGTGTAAATAACAAGGGAAGTAGAGGTGACAAAAAATGGCATCTATGGAGAAGTTTAAGAAATACACAGTACCCTTATAGAAAATGCTACCTTTGAGCATTAATCAGTGCCTCTTTTTTTTTTTTTTTTTTTTTGGTCGTTTTGAGGCAGAGTTTCCCTGTGCAGTTCAGCCTGGGCTAGGGCTCACTTTGTAGCCAAGGCTGGTCTTGAAGTCTCCGTGATTCTCCTGCCTCAGCATCCTGAGTGCTGGGATTACAGGTGTGCACCATCACGCTCAGGTTGTTTCTGATTTTGAGCATAAGAAAAAATTAAACTTGGCACAGTGACAAAGTGCAGTGCCACCTGTATGCTTTTTTTTTCTTTTTTGAGACAGGGTCTCACTATGCAATTCAGGCTGGCCTTAAGTTCACTTTGTAGCTCAGGTTGGTCTCAAACTCACAATAATCCTCCTGCCTCAGCCTCCCAAGTGCTGGGATTATAGGCATGCGCCACCATGCCCGGCTTTTTTTTTTTTTTTTTTTTTTGGGATAGGCTTGCTCTGTGATCCAGGCTAGCTTGAATTCCCTATGGGGCCCAGGGTGACCTCAAGACCTTGGCAATCTTCCTGCCTCAGCACTGCTGAGGATGCTGAGTGCTGGAGTCTCAGGCATGAGTCACCACATTGACCTCTCCACTTACTTTTAGCAGTCATGACACTGAATCCTTCTTGTTCCTTGTCTTTGTGCCTAAGTGTAAGACTTTCACAGGCCTAGTGTGGTGCAGGAGTAAAGCAGTGTATATCTTTGTGCTTGATATCCAGTTCGTGCTTACTTTATGTAAAATGGAAAGAATAAAGAAACCTTGTTTATTGTCCCTGCTCCACCACACTACATGTAAACTGCATGAGGCAGTTTGGTTTTTGGATTTTGGTGGTGCTGGGGATCAAACCAAGGTCTTGCGCATGGTAAATTAGGCTCTTCCACTGAGCTGCACCCCAGTATATGATATTAGCAACGTTTTAAAGGAACCTGACTCAAAATAATTTTAATTTACTGGGTTAGCAGGAAAAAAAAAAATTAAAGGGGAGGGTTTCCTGCCTTGGGAGTGCATTAAATGTCCTTAGGGGATTGGGCTGATGCTTGGTCCCAAACTCCTAGTTGACTGTAAATAGGCTTCTCTGACCTGAGTGACCACGAGTGCTTTCTGCTTTTGGCTGGACTGATCAAGTCAAGTCTGGTAGAGGGGAATTCAATAGGCATGATGGAGGCAGGTAGTGCAGGCTCGAATGAACTCCCCTTTAGAGGCAGAGTGTGTGTTTTGTGGCATTCATAAACACCATTTTTGATGACTAAACTGCTCCTCACCCCCACCCTCACCACATCCCTGCCTCCCACTTGAGAAGAGTGCTCTGCCCCTGAGTGGCCCCCCCAGCCCTGGTTAAACTTTCTTAAAATTCCAGCTGGAGTGGGTGGGTTATCTTGCTTCCCTATAGCTTGTTGAAACACCACTGCTGTCTGAGGGCTAATCTTTAAACAAAATCAGTGTTTTTCCTGGACATAACTCTGAGTCAATTACTCAAGGTATTCTAAGACTTTAGATTTTGTAAGCTTTGTATAATCTGTGAGATTTTTTTTTTTTTGCAGAATCGGGATTGAACTCAGGCCCTTATGCTTGCCAGGGAAGTACTTACTCTGCTGAGCCATCTCCCAGCCCCTGTGAAATAGATTTTGATTATCCCAGTGTCTTAGTTCCACAAGAGTAGTGAGGCTACTGAGAATTTTGTTAGGATGAGTGTCTTAATTTTAGTTCTTTTTGGTGGTGGTGCTGGGATTGAACCATGGCCTTATGTGTGCTGGGCACTTATACACCACCATTGAGTCCCAGCCCCAGGTCAAATTGATCCTCTGGCCTCAGTTTCCCAAGTGCCCGGATTACAGGGGTGCATACCATGCCCAGCCAAGCTCCTTTTAGAAGTCTGTGGTATACTTTATTCTCCAGTTGTACCCAGTGATCCAAAACTAATAGGTTCTTGGCCTGGTAGTTTAATTGTGGAAAGTGTCTAGTGAGTGGATGTATTGACTGCCTCGGTAACCATGGTGAGAAGTTTAGGAAAGGTATCACAAAGGAGGAGTGATGAGGCTGAGGCTGGAGATGTTGGGGAGGCGGAAGAGGAGCATGTTTGGAATCTTGGAAGTAAGAAAGTACGGTAAACTCTATGACAAACCTGAGTGAGGCAGGGTTTATTCACTATGATGCTGGAAAGGTCAGAACAGATCAGATAGTATCAGATAACATAAGGTACACACTTGAAGGAGTGGAGGGATCCATGAGAAACTGGCTTTTTTTTTTTTTGTTTGCTTTGTTTTGTTTTCAAAGACAGAGTCCTGCTGTGTAATTCAGGCTAGCCCTGAACTCTCTGTATTCAGACCAGCCCCAAATTCACGGCAATCCTTCTGACTCAGTCTCCAAGTGCTAGTATTATAGGCATGCCGCACCTCTATATAGGCCTGGCCAGCATTTTTTTCCTTTTTTTCTTGTCCTTTTGAGACAGGGTGTTAGCCCTATGCAGGTCAGGCTGCCCTTGCTTACTTCCTCAGCCTGGTCTGGAACTTGGAGTGATCTTCCTGCCTCTGCCTCCCAAATGCTGGGATTACAGATGTGTAGCACCATGCCCAGCCTCATTTGAACATTTTTGTTGTTGTTGTTTTTTGTCTTTTTGAGACAGGGTCTCATTATGCAGTTCAGGCTGGCCTTAAGTTCACCTTGTAGCTCAGGCTGGTCTCGAACTCACAACAATCCTCCTGCCTCAGTCTCCCTAGTGCTGGGATTACAGGCATGCGCCACCACTCCCAGCCTGAACATTGTTGTAATAATTAAACTGAGCTGATAGCAACTGCTAGGGTAGTATCTGTGGTAGTATCTGAAGATGGAGAACTGTGGATAGATCTAAAAAAGTACGGGAGATGGAGAGTCTCAGTCTGACATGGTGTTTGGCTATGAGGGCTGAGCTGGCATTAAGCTCAGCACAGAGGTGATAGTGAAGGTAGAGGGGGGCTGCAGCTAGGTGGAATGTGTGTTGGCTTACTGTGAGAGTGGTGCTCTTCCAGAAAAGCTCTCGGGGACAGAGAGAGGAGAGTATGGCCCTAAAGATCACTAAAAGAGGCAGAAGAGAGGAAGTCTCGGACACCAAGGGAAGATGTCATTCAAGAAGGAAGCTGGTTATCACAGCCAGTGAGACACTGGCCAGGTTTAGGGGTGAGGAGACAGCGATCACCCTGGGGAGACCACTTGGGGGGTCAGATGGAGGTATGTGGAGAGAGCTGACAGAAAATATAGGTTCCCTCCCCTGTACTGATTGAACCCAAGATTTTCTGCACAGAAGTTATGACCCTGGACTTTCTGAAAGTTTTATTTTGAGACAAGGTCTCACCAAGTTACCCACTAAGACTTGAACTTGCTGACTTTTTGCATCAGCCTCACAGAACTGAGATTACAGGCTTGTGCCACCATGCTGGCTCTGCAGGTGATGGTTGAGGGAGACTGAAGTGAAGGTCTGTAACATTCCTGTCAAATAGACCAGTTCCTAGAGAGCTGGATGGTTCATCTGTGCCATTAAATGTGGCGTTTTTGGGCCATGATACAGCTATATAGTGTTGCGCCTGCCTGGCAAGCACAAGGTCTTGAGTTCAATCCCAAGTACCCCCCCAAAGGCATCTTGCCCACTTACCAGAAAAAATTCCTAGTTGTAAGTTTTCCTGAGGGCAGAAATTATCTCATTTATCTCTGTACTGAATGACTGGCATATGATATCCATTTAAGTAGTAATTCAATAAATCAGAATAGATATTATGTTTTCTTCCCTTTTTGATTCAAAATTAGTATTTTTCTTACAGATTAAGCACATGATGGCTTTCATTGAACAAGAAGCCAATGAGAAAGCAGAAGAAATCGATGCAAAGGTGAGTTCTATTTTCCAGTTTTATGAAGTTTATCAATTTTGTGCTGCTTTTTTTAACTAAGCAGTGTCATGGTTAAAATTATTTAACAGTGCATCCTGTAGGGCTCGTAAGACTATGTCTGTATCTTTGATTTTAAATTTAATGGGCTGAGATGTGGCTCAATGGTATAGTGCTTTGTGATACGTAGGAGGCCCTGGGCTCAATCATCACTGTGTACTAAAAAAAGTATTCAATTCCCTGTACAAAAATAAATAAATGAAAAAGAAGAAATAATTCTCTCTCTCTATATATATATATTTTTTTTTTTTTCAGAACCAGGGATTGAACTCAGGTCCTTGTGCTTGCCAGGCGAGCACTTATTCTACTGAGCTATCTTCCTGGCCTCTTGTATTTGTTCTGATTCCTAATAAGTATGCTGTTATGGGTAGAAAAGTAATAAATGGATTAGTTTTTCTCATGGAGTCCCCAATTCAGATGTTTAGCAGGTGTCATAGCTTTTGTTCTGCTTTTCTTAATATATTTGGTTATTACAGAGTCTCACTACACAGCTCAGGGCCGGGGAGATGGCTCAGTGGAATAAGTACTTCCCTGGAAAGTGCAAGGGCCTGAGTTCAATCTTTGATTTCGTCAAAGAAAAAAAATACCAGAAGCAGGATGTTTTGCTGGGCGTGGTGGCGCATGCCTGTAATCCCAGCACTGAGGAGGCTGAGGCAGGAGGACTGCTATGAGTTCAAGACCAGCCTGAGCTACAAAGTGAGCTTAAGGCCAGCCTGAATTGCATAGTGAGACCCTGTCTCAAAAGACAAAAAAAAAAATCACTACGCAGCTCAGACTTGTGGTCTGAGCTTTTAGCCTCCCCAGCATTGGATTACAGGTGTGTGCTGATAGGTTTTGACGGTGTCATAGCAGAGAAACAGGCAGAAGGAAGAAGGGAAAGGGGCTTCACTATCTTGGAGAACACAAGGGAATTTGGGAAGATAAGGAATTCTCTGGATTGGAAAAAAGGGAGGCTGAGGCTTTTATGACCTTTTGCCAGGGGTAGGATTTGAGGAGGATGTTCAGATAGACCTGAGGAGCTTATTGGGGCCTTCCCTGGGGTCGCGGGAAAGGTGAAAGGAAACTGCATCCTGGGCTGAGTTGTAGAAGAAAGGGGAGGTGTTCTCTGGGAAGATGAGCTCTTATTTTAAGGGCTTCATCTATATTGGATGACCACCATGATAATTCAGCAATTCATACTAGGGCCATAATCCATCATGCTTCACTACACCTGGACTCTGGCCAGCTGAGCCCACCCTGGGTGCAGGGCTGGTGCAACATGTGGTGCCAGGTATTGGGGATCAAACTGCGGTCCCTGTGCTTGTCTAAGCAGGAGCTTTAGTCCACTGAGCTATCTCGGCCCCATGTTTTGCTTTTCTAATAAGAGTGTGTTGCAAAAAATGAAGTTTGCAAGTATGTACACCATAAATGAGAGCTCTTACTTATCATAAATGGCAGCATTTACAGTCCCCCTAGTTACTGGAATTGAACTCAGGGACTTTTTGCTGAGCTACAGTCCCAGCCCTTTTTTATTTTTTATTTAGATACAGTCGCTGAATTATCTAAGCTGGCCTTGAAATGGCCATCCTTCTCAGCCCCCCAGAGTGCTGGTGTGATAGGTGTGCCACCACTATGCCTGGCAGCATTTAGAGTTCTTTGTATATTTGGATGTATGTGTGTATTTTTAAAGATGGGGAATATTTATTGGGATTATGGGGAGGTGGAAACTATTTTCTGAGACAGTTTTACTGTTCTTTTTTAGGCTGGCCTTGAACTCATTTTTATTTTTATCATTTATTTATTTATTTAATTGAAGAACAAATAGCAATGAGACAGTTTCAAATCAAATTAGCAGGACAGATTCAATAATTAATACATTGTATATTGTTTTCGTAGTGGTTTTTTGTCATACAAGGTGCATTGTTGATATTCTACTTACAAACTCATTTTATTTTTTGTATTTTAGGGAAGGAACTACAGGGTGTTCAGGGTCTCACTACTAGATCAGACTCATAGTGATCCACCTGTTTACAGCCTTCCAAGAGCTGGGATTACAGGTGCGCACTACCACGCCCAGTCTCAATTGCCTCTCAGTGCACCCCAGGGGTGGTGCTGGCGGCAGGCCTGGCGATCAAATCGTGGGCCCCTGTGCCTGATTTCAGGTGATTTAATCCACTGAGCTACTTGGCCAGCCTTCTTGAACTCATTGTATAGCCTGATCTGCCCTGAAACTCGAGGCAATCTTCCTGCCTCAGCCTCTTGAGTGCTGGGACTATGAGCATATGCCACCACGCCTAGTTGTCATTTAAGTTTGTTATAAGCCAGACATGGTTGTGTGTGCCTCTACTCCCAGCCACTTAGGGGTGAAGGCAAGCAGGTGCTTGAGTCCAGGAGATTAAGACCACCCTGAAAAACATAGTAAGGACCCTCATTATTAGAAAGCTTGTTCTCTCTCTCTCTTTTTATTCAAATATAGTGGTGCACAACTACCATCTCAGTGCTGTGGGAGGCTGAGATAAAAGGATCATAAATTCTTGCCTGCCCTACCAACTTAGGGACTTAGTGAGGCTCACATCTTTCTCAAAAAAAAAGTAAAAATAGCACAGTGCCTGAGTGGCAAGCACAAAGTCCTGAGTTGATCCCCAGTACTGGGGGAAAAAAAAAAAAAATAGATGCCTACCTGGCAGGGGAGAGATTCCACAGTCTGATGTGGTCTTTGCAGGCTGAGGCTTATCCACTGCACTCCGGGTGTGTTGACCCTGCAATTGCCCAAATGTGGGAAACTTCTGTATAATTTGTGGCCATGGGGGAGACTGTGCCCATTTTTCCCCTGTTAAAAAAAAAAGGAAAGAAAAAGTAAGAATAGAGCTGGCCAGATAACACAGCAGACTAAAGCACCTGCTTCAGCAGAGCACAGTGGCCAGGATTGCCATCCCTGGTGTGCCGTTCTGGCCCTGCCCTTCGGGCACGCTGAGATGGCAATTGAGACTGGACATGGTTGGGGCCAGAGAGATAGCTCAGTAGAGTAAGTGCTTGCCTGGCAAGCACAAGGGCCTGAGTTCATTATCCAGTTCCACCAAAAAAAAAGAGATAGACATGGTAGTGTGCCTATAATCCTAGCACTTGGGAGGCTGAAAACAGGAGAATCACTGAGTCCAATCTACATATTGACCCCCTATACACCTTGTAGACCCTGCCTTAAATTCATTAAAAAAATAAAAATAAATAAAAGACGGACAAGTAATTTAGTATGAAGACTCTGAGTTTAATCCAAGATTTTGCAAATTTAAAAAAAAATTACATTATAGATATCTATAATTGCACATCGCTTATATCAGTTACCATTTCTTTTATTTATTTTCAACTGAGCTATCTCCCCAGCCTCTTTTATTTATTTTTTAAACTTATTTGATATAGGGTCTCACTACACAGCTCAGACTTGTAATGATCCTCCTATCTCAGCTCCCCCATCGTTGGGATTGTAGGTGTGAGCCACCACCTTTGGTTTTAGGACCAGAAAGGTGTGTGTGGCATGGAACTCTGGTCCTTGCACTTGCCAGGCAGGCGCTTAGACAGATGACCTATTTTCCCAACCCCTCTTTTTGGTTTTTGAGACAGGGTCTCCCTACATAGTTCAGGGAGGCTTTGGTGTCGCCCAGGCTGGCCTGAAACTTGCATCAGTCCTTCTGCCTCAGCCTCTAAGGCGCTAAGAGAAGGAGTTTACCTTACAGTGTTATAAGTACTTGTGCCAAGGGTAAACATCTGGATTAGTAACTTTAGTTAAATTTTTCATAATCCTAATTTCTTTTTTGGGGGGTCCATAATCCTAATTTCTTACCGTTCGAAAATCATACAGACTATGGGCTGGGGAGATGGAATAAGTGCGTCCCTGGCAAGCACAAGGGTCTGAGTTCAATCCCCAGTTGTCCCCCACCCCCCCAAAAAAAAATGATGGGGAGGGCCAGGGAGATGGCTCAGTGAAATAAGTGCTTCCTTGGCAAGTGCAAGTGCAAGGGCATGAGTTCAGTTCCCAGTTCTGCCAAAAAAAAAGAAGAAAAAAAAAGGGTACAGACATAATATATTGCCAAGATAACTTATTTATTTAATTTATTTATTTATTGGTGGAGCTGGGGGTTGAACTCAGGCCCTTGCACTTGCACTTATTCTACTGAGCCATCTCCCGGCCCCAAAGGTAAACATTTTTAAAGTGGGTCTGTTCAATAATTTGCACTAAAACTAATGTATGTTTGCATAATTTATAGTTTAAAGGCAACTGTTAACATTTGTCATATTTTTGTCAGCTAATGAAAGTACTGCTTTTAATCATTTCATTTTACAGGACAGGTCATTAAGACTGAAGTTACTGAGCAGATTTTATAGCAGTTTATAGCAGGAAACCAAATTCTATGTCCCTTTCATGAACCCCTGAATGAGAAAGTAGGTTAAGTGCAGACTAAATCATTTATATGGTATACCTGTTAAACCTGGGGGATGAGTAGAGTATCTTTTAAGGAGGGCCAGTTCTGGGGATGGAGCCCAGGGTCTTTACACTGAGCTCTATCAGTACCCCTTTTTGTTGTTTTTATTTTTATTTTTGTCTGTGCAGGGCATGAACTTCCAATCCTTCTGCCTCAGCCTCCCAGAGTCCTGGAATTACAGGCATGGTCCAGCACCCCAGATTTATTTGTTTGTTTGTATTTTAGGGAAGGGTCTACAGGTTGTTCACGCTCTCACTACTAGATCATACTTATAGTGATCTGCCTGTTTACAGCCTCCCAAGAGCTGGGATTACAGGCTTGCTCCACCACACCCAGTCTCAGTCACTGTCTCAGTGCACCCCAGGGGCAGGGCCGGGGCCAGGCCGGCAGAGCAGGCCCATAGTGAAACCTGTATAGCACTGGTCTTTCTCTTTACATAAATTAGCAATTTGAAGATGAGCATCACAGTAATTCTTCTGTGTTGGACATGATAAACAAATATCCTGATCAATCAGCAGCTGCTAAAAGTAAAATTGCTGGATGTGGTGGTGCACATCTGTAATCCCAGGCTGAGGCAGGAGAACTACCATGAGTTAGTTTGAGGCCAGCAAGGACCACATAAGTTAGTTCAAGGCCAATCTATCTTGAAATAAACAAACAAACAAAAAAAAAACCTGTTTGCCAAAATCTAATGTGTGAATTAATTTTTTTGGTTTTTTTTTTATGGAGCCAGGGATTGAACTCAGGCCCTTGTGCTTGCCAGGGAAGCGCTTATTCCACTGAGCCATCCCTGGCCCCTTAATGTGTTGTTTTTTTTTTTTTTTTTTTTTGAGACAGGGTCTCACTATGCAGTTCAGGCTGGCCTTAAGCTCACTTTGTAACTCAGGCTGGTCTCGAACTCACAACAATCCTCCTGCGTCAGCCTCCCGAGTGCTGTGCGCCACCACACCTGGCTTAATGTGGTTTTTAAGATAAATTAATGTTTATCCATTGCCTTGCAGGCAGAAGAAGAGTTCAACATTGAGAAAGGTCGCCTTGTGCAAACGCAGAGACTAAAGATAATGGAATACTATGAGAAGAAGGAAAAGCAGATTGAGCAGCAGAAGAAAATGTAGGTGGAGCAGGGCCACAGCAGTAAGCGAGGGGGCTTACAGATGTAGGCAGTGGAGCCTGCAGATGGGAGACTTGCTCTACCCGGGCAATGGCTCCGGCCAACCCCAGCATGCAACTCTTGAATCCTCTCCCAGTGGTCAGTGAGAGGAGGACAGCAGGCATTTTAGAGTCCAAGCCTTAATTTGCCTGTCTGACCTTAGGCGGGCAGTTTACCTTCTTTCTCCTTCATTTTGAATGCAGAAGCCTCTTTTTTTTTGTAGTGCTGGGGCTATGCTCATGCTAGGTAAGCACTCCACCACTGAACTACTGAACTACACCCTCTTCCTCCCGTGAGTGTTGAAAAATTAAAGTGAAGCCAGGTGTGGTGGCGCAGTACTCGGGAGGCTGAGGCAGCAGGATTGTTGTGAGCTCGAGAACAGCCTGAGCTACAAAGTGAGCTTAAGGCCAGTCTGAACTGCATAGTGAGACCCTATCTCAAAAAGACAAAAAAGGGCCACGGAAATGGCTCAGTGAATTAAGCGCTTCCCTGGCAAGTGCGAGGGCCTGAGTTCAATCTCCGGTTCCGCCAAAAAAAAAAAAAAAAAAAAAAAAGATTAGAGTGAAATATAGAAGTCTAGCCATAGGGTTAGCACTCATTATATATGTCCCCTTTTTTGTCTTTTTGAGATGGGGGTCTCACTATGTAGTTCAGGCTGGCCTTGAGCTTACTTTGTAGCCCAGGCTGGTCTAAACACACAGTGAACTTCCTGCCTTACCCTTCCAAGTGTTGGGATTATAGGCATGTGCTGCCACATCTGGCTTGTTATTGAGACAAGATCTCTTTTGCAGTACTGGGGATCGAATTTGGGACCATGCATGTGCCAGGCAACACACGACTGAGCTATATCCTTGGCCTCTGGGACAGGGTCTCCTACGTAATCCAGGCTGGGTGTAAATTTGAGGTAATCTTCCTGGCTCAGCCTGCCAAGCAATAGGATTCCATTCTAGGCTTATCCCACCATGCCCAGCTGTCCTTATCTTTGAAAATAAATTGGCCAAAGCCTCTCAGGATGTCTCAGCATAGGTCCCCAGAGCCCTTAGCAGGAGAGGTTGTGGTTGCTTACCAGATCATCATTGTGCTCAAGGAGGGAGCTGTGTATTTCTCTCTAGTTTGTGTTTTCTGTGGTGTGTTCTGATATGATTTTCTCTTAACTTTTGCAGTCAGATGTCCAACTTGATGAATCAAGCCAGGCTGAAAGTCCTCAGAGCAAGAGATGACCTCATCTCTGTGAGTCATTAGACCTGTCCATTATAGAATTATAAAATGTTTATTCACCCATTGTACCACATCACTTATTAACAGAAAGGCGACTGTGAATCACTTTTAATGACATTTGTTCAGCACTGATGCTAGGAATGGTGTACGATAGATGCAAACACAAGGAAGAGGCAGGCCCCGACCTCTCAAGGGCTTTTCCGACCTCATAGGCTCTCCCAGTCCTGCAGCATGGTGGTGTGGGCGCATATGTGAGGGAGGTGGTGAAAGGGGTGGGGCATTAGGTGTGGACATGTGCAGGCTGGAGCAGGCATGCATGCGGAGGTGGAGAATGGGGGGAGCAGGTGTGGGCACGTGTGCTGGCAGGTGGCGAAGGGGCGGGGGAGTGTGGTGAGCCTGAGTAGCTGCCAGTTCCGCATGGAGAACCACAGGAGCTTTAACGCTGCAGGCTGCACACTGGCCAGGCCAGTGGTATGAGAGTGTGGGCAGAATGCAACTTGAGGAGCTGAGGGCCAGAAAGAGGTGAGGAAGGATCATAGTCACAGCAGAGAGGACAGAAACCTGCAAAGCACAGTGCTGTCCTGAGGGAGGCAAGAGATGCTGGGCTTTTATTCAGGAGCCAGACAGGTGCCTGTAGTTCCCTGTTACTCCTTACTGTGGAGACCTTAGATTCCTTCTGAAATGGAGAATGAAGATCAGTACTAGGGAGAACTAACTAATCACCTTTTTTTTTGGCAGAACCAGGGATTGAACTCAGGTCCTTGCACTTCTCAGTGGAAAGCACTTATTCCACTGAGCCATCTCCCTAGCCCCTAATCACCATGTTTTGCATATGTGATTATCCCCATAGAACTAGTGATTCAGCTAGAAAATTCACTGAGTTCAAAGAGAATATGAAGAAATGCGTACGTTTCCTGTGTGCCAACAGCATCCAAGTGGCAAGGACGGTAATCAATAGGTCCCTGAGAGCCGGGCATGGTGGCACACACCTGTAATCCCAGCACTCAGGAGGCTGAGGCTGGGTGATTACTAGTTCAGGCCCAGTCTAGGGAGCTCAGTGACTTAGTGAGATCCTGGCCTCAAAATTAAAAAAAAATTTGGGGCTGATGAGCTAATTCAGCAGCCTAAGTACCTGCCTAAGCACAAGGTCCTGAGTTTGGTCCCTGGTACTGCCCCTCCAACCCCCCTCCCCAAAAAAAGAAAAGAAAATTATATTGGAAAAGGCCTGGGGATATAGCTCAGTTGCAGAAACCATGGATTCAGTCCCTAGTATTGGGGGGAAAAAGTCTTACAAACAAGCAGTCATTTTTCATTTTTTTAAAAACAGATTATTATTAGAAGAGAGCGACTTTCTTTTCCCACTAGTGGTATCATCTTGCTGGTCTTGTGTGGCTCTACGGTTTTCACTGTTTTGAGACAAAGTCTTGTTAGTCCAGTTAGCCTGAGTTCTGTTACGTAACCCGGGTTAGGCTCCGACTTGTCATCACACAGTGCTAGGATCAGCAGCTAGTTCCACCATGCCTGTATTTTCAGAGGTAACTGTTCATGACAGACAGAAAAGAATACAAATCAGCATAAATAAAATGATTCAAAATCTAGCCTCCCAAAGACAAATGGTTGCTTTTTTTTTTTAATTTTGGTTCTCGGATATTTCTGGTGCTCAGTATTCTAATTAATATACGTGGGGGCTGGGACTAGCCTCAGTGGTAGAGTTAAGGTAGAGCCCTGGTCCCCAGGACTGCAGAAGGAAAGGGACAGCCTCCTCTGACCTCTCTCAACAGCTTGCTCTCAGGCTTGTCACACAGATGCTCTGCCAGGCTGAGCTCTGGTTTCAGCCACCACCTGTTGCACTGAGCATGGCACCTGCCTTAACATGTGCCTTGAAGTGAGGCCTCGTGTGGCACTCTGACCTGACTGCCCTGATGTATATGTACGTGAATGTCCCTTTCCACTCCACAGGACCTGCTCATCGAAGCAAAGCAGAGACTCAGCAAGGTGGTAAAAGATACAACCAGGTACCAAGTACTGCTGGATGGATTGGTGCTCCAGGTAATCTCTGCTTTTGTTTTGAGACAGGCTCTGAGTAGTTTAGGCTGCCCTGAAACTCACAGCATCTCTCCTATCTTGGTCCCTAGTGTTGGCATTATAGCATGTGCTACCACACCTGGTGTATGCCAGGTGTTTTTATCAGGCACATTGCCATGTGAAGTCATACTGAGATAATTGAGGGACGTGCAGGTGGAGTGGTGCACACCTGTGATCACAGCACTCAGGAGGCTGAAGGAGGAGGAGATCACCACAAGGTCCAGGCCAGCCTGGCCTACAGATAAAGACTGCTTCAAAAAAATAAATAAGGGAAGGAGAGAGGAAGGGCTGGGGATGCAGGCCAGTGCCGCTGAAAGAGAAAGGCTGCTCTCAGGAAAGAGTAACTGAAGGAGAATAGGTGGGGGTGTGAGCTGGGTGAGACTTAGGACCCCTGGGCTCAGGGCCAGGGACATGGCTCAGTGGAATAAGCACTTCTTGGGCAAGCGCAAGGACCTGAGTTCAATCCCTAGTTTGGCCAAAAAAAAAAGCCCTGGGCTCACTGCTGCATGTGGTCTTACTACTTCTTTGTAATGTGAGGCACAAATCTTATAGCCTCCACTATTCAGCTTCCTTAGTTTGATTTTTGCCATGAAAACACATGCTTCAGATACTGTGGCTGGGTGTGAGCCCTCGTAAAGTGTGGTGGGGGCGCCAGCTGGACCCTTGGGGCCTGGACTGTGTTGGCCACGCCCTGTGGCTGCTCTCTAGGAGTGTAGAGCCCTTGCTGAGCAGACATCCAGTGTAGCTTGTGTTTTCCCCCGTTGACGCCTGACTTCCTTACAGGGTTTGTACCAGCTACTGGAGCCCCGAATGATTGTGCGCTGCAGGAAGCAAGATTTCCCCTTAGTCAAGGTAAAGCATGTGGGAGAAGGGGATGTTTTTACTGTAGTTCTTGGAATGGGGGTTGGACTCAGGGCATTCCCACTGATCTACCTTCTTAGCCCTTTTTTAAAACTTATTATTTAGGCCAAACATGGTGTGGCTCATGCTTGTAATCTTAGCACTCACAGGCTAAAGCAGGATTGTTGCAAGTTTGAGACCAGCTTGGGCTACAAAGTGAGCTTAAGGCTATCCTGAAGTACAGCGCAAGACCCTGTCTCAAAAAGAAAAAAGGGAAAAAAAAAAAGCACTATTTTGACATACTTTCTCATTAAGTTGCTAAATTGCATGGGCTGGTCTAGACCTTGTGAGTCTGCTGCCTCAGCCGACAGGAAGGCCGGGATTTCCAGGCTGGGAATGCCTGGCTCATTCCCTTTTAAGGCTAATAAACCTCTCATCCTTGGTATGCCACAGTGTCCAGACCTCTCGTGGTGCTGCTTGGGTATCTCTCACCTCTGGCTGTTGTGATACTGCTGCTGTGTTGTAGACACAGAAGGGCCTGTCATGAGTTTCTCCTTTTGCTTATCTGGGGTTCACCAGAACTGTAGGTGCTGGATTGTGGGTAATTCTGTGGGTGACTTTTTGAGAAAGTGTCATACAGTTTCCTGGTCAGCCATGTCGTTTAATATTTGCACATCACCATCAGCGCTTGTGTTTTGTTTCTATGGGTTGGGTTGGTGCCAAGATGTGCTGCATCGTCCCCACTGTCTGTGAGTACGGGGTCCAGGCAGGTCTCTTGCCTCACCCTCTCAATAGCTGGGACTGCAGGTGTACCCCACAGTACCTGGTTGGTCCATAGTAGCCATTCTGGGGAATACAAGTAGCACCTCTTCCTTAGGTGTGTTGTCACCCTCTCTTTTGCATCTGTCAGTATTCAGCTTGGGGGTCAGCACTGGCTTGAGGATGCAGCTGAGTGGTAGAGCGTCTGTCTGCCTACCGTGTGTGAGGCTTGTGGCACCATCCCAGCCCCATGGCTGCCCTCTTCTTGTCACTTCTCTCACAGCCGTGGTGCTCCTCACCAGGGAGAGAGCCTCTTCTCTTATGCTTCGTGCCTGGAATCTGTCCTACTGCTGTCAGCCGGCTGCAGGCCCACTGTACAGCCCTTACCTCCCACACACAGGCTTTCATTTTACCCCCTTCCCCAGTGTGATGCCAGTTTGCATTCCTAATAGCAGAGCATCTTTTTTAAGTTTTTTAAGAGAAGGTCTTGCTCTATGGTTCAGGCTATCCTCAGACTCATGGCCCTCTTCCTTTCTCAGCCTCCCCAGGGCTGGGATTACAGATGTGTGCTACCACCCCTGGCCAGAGCATTTGTTTTTTTAAATTTAAGATTCGCAGGGCTGGGGAAATATCTCAGCAGAATAAGTGTTTGCCTGGCGAGCACAAGGGCCTGAGTTCAATCCCTGGTTCCGCTAAATAAATAAACAAATAAATGCATTTAAGATTAGAGGGTTCCCCTGGGTTTTTGTGTTATTGGCTCTATATTTCATTCAAATCTTAGATTCTTTTCTGTTTTTCAGGCTGCAGTGCAAAAAGCCATCCCTATGTACAAAATTGCCACTAAGAAAGATGTTGATGTTCAAATTGATCAGGAGGCCTATCTGCCTGAAGACATGTAAGGAGTGTTGTTGTCTTTGTTGTTACTTTGTTTTATTTTGTTTTGTTGAGACAGGGTCTCCCTATGTAGCCCAGGCTGATCTTAGCCTCTCAGTGAGTCTCTTGCTTCAGCCTCCTGAGTGCTAAGATTACAGGTGTGTGTTACCAGCTTGACTTATTTTTTGGCTTTTTCAAGACAGTTCTGCCTAACTTTGAACTCAGTCCTGCTGCATGAGGCACCAGTGCTGGGTGGGGACGGCATGCCATGTAGAATTTGTGAGTTCCTGGGTCTGAACTACATCAGCAAAAGAAAACCAGAAAACCAACACCATCTAATAGTGAAGTTCACAGAACTATGGCATTTTCCTCACTGAGACGATGACAGCCCTGCAGTGGTGTCCCTAATAATCCTGATGCATTTGGGCGCAGTTAGGATCTCCTGGCCAGGGTGGAGTCAAGCTCTCTCCAAGTCACTCATGTGTCTCAAGTCACCATGTATGGTGCCATCCAACTGCCCCATCAGGCCCTATGGGACAGAGCCACTGGATGCATCATGGAGGGCTGTGAGACTTAGGGCTGCAAGATCTGGCTCTGAGAACTTGCCAGAGATGGGGCTTTGGTTGATAACCTGGGGATTGGGGCCGGGGAGATGGCTCAGTAGAGTAAGTGCTTGTCTGGCAAGTGCAAGGGCTTGAGTTCAATCCTCAGTTCTGCGGGGGGTGGAGGGGAGTTACCCCGGGGATTCAGCCCAGGGCCTCCAACTTGCTCTGATGTGGGTTCAGTTCTCCATTCTGCCACTTACTGGCTATAATCTTATCTATTATAGTACAGGGTCTATAGGGTCTTACTACATAGATCAGACTCCTGGTGATCCTGTTTGCAGCCTCCCAAGCACTGAGGTTCAGGCATGGGCCACCACACCCAGTCTCAATCGCTGTCTCAGCGTGCCACCATGGCACACTGGGTATCAAATCCTGGGTCCCAGTGTCTGCCTAAGCAGGCACTTCAGTCTGCTGAGCTATCTGGCTGACCCCTTAAGAGTTTATAGATTTATCCTACACAAAATGGCATTAAATGTTGTTAGAGACAGGCATGGTGGCGCATGCCTGTGATACCAGCCCTCAGGAGGCTGAGGCAGGAGTTCAAGTCCAGCCTGGACCAGGTAGCAAGACCCTGTCTTAAAAAAAAAAAATCTTGGGGCCGGGGAGATGGTTCAGTGGAAAAAGCGCTTCCTTGGCAAGTGCAAGGGCCTGAGTTCAATCCCTAGTTCCAGAAAAAAAAAATCTTTGCAGGGCAGTCCTTCCATCCTTCTATTCACTCTGTTAAACCCATTTCCTTATTTACAAAGTGGTGTCTATATGTCAACTTTGGGCACTGGGAAGATTGGATGAGATGTGAATCCCATGGGCAGACTGCCAGGACCTGGCCGCCCCATCCTAAGGGCTCCTCCCTTGTGCCCCCGCAGGAGCTGCAGAATGCTTCGCAGAGACAGGATTTTGGCAAGGAGCCAGACAGGGGAGGGCTTGGGATATGTAGTAAAAAAAGTAGTAAGCCCTTTGTCCAGTCAGTAACAGTTTCCAGTGAACCAGGTGTAGCAGTGCACACCTGTAAGCCCAGCAGAGTGGGAGGCTAGGACAGGAGGTAAGGCCAAGCCCAGCCTGGGCACCTCAGTGACTTAGCCAGGCCTTGTGAATACCCCGAACAAAAAAAAAAAAAAAAAAAAAGCATTTCCAAAGAAAAGTTGCGAAGCCTATCCTAGCATTTGTCTGATGGCCTGCTTATTCCAAGCTATGCTTCATAACATTATATAGTAATGGATTTTGTTCTCTAAGGTCCCCTGTGAAACAGTGTGACATGTTTACTTTATGCCTCAAGTGCCTGGAGACTTTTTGGGAAGCAGTGACTAGGGTGATGGGGTATGGCTAAGGGAGGATTCTGAGGGTGACATTGTGGCAAGCAGGAGGTGTCCTGGTAAGCAGCCTTAGGCTTCACAGTTTCAGTGTGAACTCCACTTGCAGGGAGAAGAAATCTCCCCTTTTAAAAAAATTTTAAATTTATTTATTTGATACAGGGTCTCACTAATGCAGTTCAAACTCGTAGTGATCCTCCTGTCTCAGCTTCACTAGTGCTGGGATAACTGGCATGTGCCATCACGTTATGGGTTCTGGGCCAGCACAGGGTGTGGTACTAGGGATCAAACTCTGGTCCTTGTGCTTGCCAGATAGCGCTTAGACCACCAAGCTATCTCCTCAGCTCCCAAAATTCCCCCTTTTTATTCTTTTGGGGAGCTCTCATATCAATGACACATGGCATTAATGTGTATTATCACCACTAATACTATAAATTCTTAGAAGTATTAAATCAAGCTGGGTGTGTTGGTGTGCAGGTGCACACCTGTAATCCCAGCACTGGGAGGCTGAGACAGGAGGATCATTGCAAGTTGGAGACCAGCCTGGACTACAAAGTAAGCTCAAGGCCAGCCTGAACTGCACAGCAAAAGAAGTCTCAAAAAGATACAAGGAAGGATCCGGGGAGATAGCTTAGTAGAATAAGTTCTTCCCTGGCAAGCACAAGGGCCTGAGTTCAATCCTCGATTCTGCCCCCCCCCCCCAAAAAAAAAAGTTGAATCAGTTGTAAGTCAGGCCATACACACACACACACACAAAATGTGGACCAGCTGATAGCTTAGTGGATTAAAGTGCCTGCTTAGGCAATGCAGGGGCTGGAGCAGGGGCCAGGATTTTGATCCCTGCCCTGCTGTGCTGACCCAGTCCCCCCGGGGCATGCTGAATGGTTAGTAAGACTGGGTGTGGTGGGGTACACCTGTACACCAGCACATGGGAGACTGAAAAGCAGGAAGAATCACTACAAGTCTGATCTGTGTAGTGAGACCCTGTATGTACTAAATACAAAAAAAAATTAGGTCAGGCCAATGAGATAGCTCAATGGTCTGCAGCGCCTGATTAGGCAATCTTAAGCAAGCATGTAGGGACCCTGATTCAGTCCCTGGCATGTGTGCTGGGCCAGCCCTGCCTCCAAGGAAGGGTGAGCCAGCCACAAAAAAATAAGTCAGGTTGCTTACTCTGTGTACCAAACCATGTACCAAAATAGCCTTCTGGGGAGGTATCATTATAACGGGTGTTTACCTTCCTCCATTCTGAAGTTATTTTCTGTTTTGCAGAGCTGGTGGAGTTGAAATCTATAATGGGGATCGTAAAATAAAAGTTTCCAACACTCTAGAGAGCCGGCTGGACCTCATAGCTCAGCAGGTGAGCTGGGAGGGCTTCTTGTCACCCATCTGGCTGACAGCCTTGAAGTGGCATGAGTACATGTGTCCCTATGTGGGGTTTATCCCTCCACAGTTTTTGGAAAGAAGGGAGATTAGGCCTGCAGTGTCTATTTACTGAGCTGACAGCATTTGTGTGGAGTTCGGTGTCTGAGCCCACCCTTGTTCTCCAGGACTCTAGTGTGGACAGCAGAACTGGAGGAAAGTCAAGGAGTGGACCTGCCACTACGTGGCAGAAGCCTGCCACCTGCCGTCCTCTGGAGGCTGGGGGCTGCACCACTATAACAAAGCCGCACTGCTTGGGTCCCGTACCACAGCTCCTTCTGCATTCTTTTCTGACTTCACAGAGAGCATCTTAAAGTGCAGAGCACCCACCTCAGTATGCTCGTGCTTCCAGACGGGCTGCTTCCCTGCAGGCATTGCTCACTCCAGTGTGACTAATCAAAGGTTGATTATGGCCACATAACAAAGGTGTCATGGATGCTTACGGGATAGTGTTTGTCTGGAATATACAGTAATAGGCTGCCAAGGAAAATAACACTAGATACAGCTCATCAGAAGAGGACTGCTGGCACCTGGCATGTTTGGAGGCACTGCTACAGGGCCCCTCACCCCTCAGATCTTTCCATGCTGAACAAGCAAACCCTAGGAAAGAGGCCTGCAGAATGCCCCTTGCTTCCAGTGCTGGCGGTGGCTCGCGCTAGCAGTCTCTGCCATGGCTGCCCCTGTGTTGCTTGCCGACTCAGGCACAAGTCGCTGTGGGCATGTGTGCACATCTGTGACCAAAGCCACTGAGAATCTTCATCTGGTAATCTGACTCTTAGAGCGGTGTGATCAAGTGCGCCAGCCTGGTATTTATGGCAGGCAGGCGCTTGTACCGCTGAGCTATCTCCCTGGCTGGCCTCTGATTGATTGATTGATTGATTGATTGATTGATTGATTGATTGATTTTGGCAGAACCAAGGATTGAACTCAGCCCCTTGCACTTGGCAGGGAAATGCTTGTTCGACTGAGCCATCTCCCCGGCCCTCAGCCCCTGATAGTAAATCAATCAAAATCCTGACCTCGGGACTGGGTGCCCAGCCCTGTTGATGGAGCCTTGCTTAGCAGGCTCCAAGTCCTGAGTTTTGCGCTCAGTACTGTGCTGAGGCTGGTCTGAGTGCAGTGGTGTTTACAACTCAGTGCTGTGCCAAGATTTCCTCAGTGTCACCCACATTGCAGATGGGCAGTGCCATGATGGTGGTGGCTGCCACGTGACATAGGACAGCCTTAAAAGTTGGAGGGTCACTAAGCAGTTAGGACAGCGTACACCTTCTGTGTCAAACCAGCCTGGGCAATTAGGACTAAGTGAGACCTTGCCTCCAAAAAATACCATTTTAAAACTGGCTTTTGGGGCTGGGGAGATGGCTCAATGGAATAAGTGCTTCCCTGGCAAGCACAAGGGCCTGAGTTCAATCCCTGGTTCTACCAAAAAAAAAAAAAATAATAATAACAAAAGGGGCTGTGAATGTGTAAAGCCCTGGGTTTAATTACTCAATATTAGGAAAAAAAAAGTTTGAGGTTAAATCCTCCTAAAGAGTTGGGGATGTAGCTCAGCAGCATAGCGTCAGCTTAGGAAGTGTGAGGCCCTGAGTTTGACTCCTGATACCAAAAAAAAAAAATCCTCCTAAGGATTAGTTGTTACCATGCGTGCTTTTGCACAAACTCACATTCTGCATGTTTTGTGTGGTCACCCAGGGCAAGTAGTACGCACTCAGTAATGTAGGAATGCAGGGTCTTGTTAGGAGGGAGTGTTGTTCCCAGGCTCGTCTCTTCTCCCTCTGTCACTGCAACAGGGCAGAGACGGTACCTCAGGTTCTTCCCTTCAATGTTCGGGTTGGGGTCAGGAGGTTCTGTCACCTCGTATCTGCATTTGCTCACGAGTTCCTCCCCAACTATGTGGGAGGTACCAGCCACTGGCCTGTGGTTGGGAAGCACAGCTCTCGGCAGGTTCTCCAGCTGAGCTTATTTATTGCCTTCGTTTTTCCTAGATGATGCCAGAGGTTCGGGGAGCCTTGTTTGGTGCAAATGCCAACAGGAAGTTTTTGGACTAAGCCTCAGGGAGATGGAATTTGTCCTCTGCTCCTCATCTGAAGAAGCAAGACTGTGGCTTTTGCTCCACTGTTCTGATACCATCGCATTTACCAATGATACCCCTTTGTAGTGGTCACCCTAAGCCCGGGCTCACTCAGTGTCAGGCCCACCCCAACCCTCCTATCCCAGCCAGCTGCTTGTCCCTGCTCGCTTCTCCCAAGTCCCAAGGGTGCCGTGCATGCTTTCCTGCCCTCTGGGTGTAAATTGCATGTGGGGCCTGCACTCTTCCGCAGCACCAGTACCTGCTTGGGCCCAGAAGCATTCCTCATCTGTAAGTGTGATTTAAAAGCTAACCCATAGATTATTTATTAAAATGAAAGGTTTATGTGGATTTAATTGTGTTGTCTTGCACAAGTGACTGCAGGTTTGTGGTTTGAGTGTGCTCTGCCAGCAGTGGTGGCGGGCGCCTGGTCCTGGCTGTGCCAGAGGCTGAGGCAGCAGGGCCCTTGTAGCAGAGCTCAGGGCCTGCCTTGACGACACCACGAGGCCCCCGTTCTCACCGAGGAAGCATGAGTCCTCTGGGGTCCATGGGGCCTCCCTGCGCAGTGTACCAGGTTGTCACTCAAGATCCTCATAGTTGTGGGGCAGCTTCTGCTCCCATAAGAGTGTACAATGTTTTTGTTTTTCTTGATAGTAGAGGTAGCCCTTGGGCCTCGTGCTGCACCCAGCCCTGTGGCCTGCCCAGCGTTTCCAGCACGAGTTCTATTAGGTTGAGTGGTGTGAAAAAGCAGCCAGTCTCCTGGAGAGGTCACCTGCGGGGGCAGAATCATTGTGCTTTGGTCCTCAGCAGCTGAGAGCTAGCTGCCAGGGTCAGAACGGGGTCCTGCCTTGTGTCCTCCGAGAGTAGTTACCAAAGGTGACCATGGGACTGCCTCAGTCACTAGTTTTAGGTTTGGAGAGGACTAATTTAGGTCCAGCTTTTGGGACAGGCGTTGCTCCCTGGAGACCATTTGTCTCCAAACGTCCTTTGTGTGACGTTTTCCAGCTGAAGTGACTTGAGGCATGAGGATCCTGAGGAGAATGTAGCTCAGCAGATTAAAGCTCCTACTTGGGCAGACTCAGGGACTGGGGTCCAATCCCGAGTGTGCTGTGCTGGCTCTGCCCCTGGGGCCCCCTGAGACACAATTGAGATGGCGTAGTGAGACATGTCTGTTATCCCAGCACTGGGGAGGCTGAAAACAGGAGGATCACTACAAGTCTGGTCTATGTAGTAAGACACTGTACTAAATAATAATAAAGGGTAGCAAGCCTCCAAAACCTGCAGTAAAATTAGCATCCCTGTGAGGCTCCTCCAGACCCCTGAGAATGCACAGCATGGCAGTGCCTCATTCGTTCTGAGGCGAGTGTACAAAGGAAGACGGCACAAGGTTCCTCACAGAACTAACCATTAGGCTTTATTTCAGCCAGCACCCCACGGAGGTCATCTGGAGGGCTGGGCCTGGCTGGGTCTGTGGTGCCCGTGGGAGTGGGAGTGCCTGCCTCGACCAGACGCTGGCCCTGATCACTTGGGTCCCCGGCGCCTCTCCTGAACATCCCTGCTAACACCTACTGCAAGCTAGTAACTCAAGATTAGAGACTAACCCTCACCCCAACCCGGATACACTGAGCCTGAATATAGAAGCACAATGTTAAAAGGCCTTTTTGGTGGATCCTGCAGAGAAGGGCTTGTGGGAGCAACCCAGACTACTAAGGGGCCTCTGGGTGTCCCTTGCATGTGTCCTAGAGTGAGAAGATGCTAACACATTCCTACTGGCTTCCTACTGGCGTGGGGCCATTCCTGATCTTGAGGCGCCAGGGCGTTGGCTTCCCTTTTGTCACCCTCTCTAGACTAAGGCATGCAGGCTAGCGTGGTTGCAGCAAGCAGGGCACTTGCTGCCGACCAGGGCTACACTAGGCACTGTAAGACGCGTTCCCCAATACCCAGGAAATAGATGCCTTGGGCGATGCCAAAGAGGGGCGCGACGACGAGGGCGCGGCAGCCTGCACCCTTCATGAAGGCTGCGGGTCCCTCTCGGGTCCAGATCTTCCTGGGGAGGAAGAGAAGCCAGTGAGCTACTGGCACGCTCAGGCCACCCGGCGTCCCTCTGTGCCCCTTTGTGAGGAGGCCGCGCATGCTCAGACCGGACGAAGCCTCCCTTCCCCCGATGCCAGGGTGGCTGCCAAGGCCTGGTCAACTACATTCAGGGAGAGCAAAAACCTCCCCAGATACTCTTTTTTTTTTTTTTTTTTTTCCTCCCAGAGATGAAAGAGACAGATTAAGAAAACAAACTTGAGGGTCCCTTGGGTGCCTATAATCCCAGCACTAGAGAGGCTGAGGCAGGAGGGTCACCACCTGGGCTACAAAGTGAGTCTCTTTTTTGTGGAACCTGGGATTGAACTCAGGTCCTTGCGCTTGCCAAGGAAGTGCTTATTCCACTAAGCCATCTCCCCAGCCATGAGTCATGAGTCTCTGTCTCAAGGAAATGAAAAAACAAAGAGCAAAGAGGTGGACTATCAAACAGGTGTGGACAGGGGTGGGGCTCACCTGGCACAGTCCAGTACCCCGCTGTAACTCTCTTCACCCAGGCCTTTCTTGAGGGTTTGGATCCGGGTTTTCAGAACTAAATGAAGCAGAAGGTAAAATACACCATGAACACCTTGCTTCTGGTGTCTCCCACACTGGGAGAGCTGGCATGACAAGGTGGGTCTGCATGGCCAGCTCAGTCTCGGAGGAGACTGAAATCCCCAGATCTAGCAGGCTGTGCCTGCTGCAGAGGCCACCCTGGCTGGAGAGGCTCAGGACTAAGGAGATCAGTGCTTAAAAGTGGAGGGGGTATTTTGGCCTTTTTTTTTTTTTTTTTTTTAGTGGAACTGGGGATTGAACTCAGGCCTTTGCACTTGCTAGGGAAGTGCTTATTCCACTGAGCCATCTCCGGGGCCCCTCTTGTCTTTTTTTTGTTTTTCTCTTTTATTTTTGTGTGACTAGGATTTGCATAAAGAACTTTCACACAGAGCTGTATTTCAGGCCTGCATCCACTGCTGCTGGTGTTTTTGGTTTTGTTTTGAGACAGTTGCTAAATTGACTGGCTTGGGCTCAAACTTATGATCCTCCTGACTCAGCCTCCCAAAGTGCTAAGACTACTGGCCTGAGCACCATGTCTAGGTGGAGGGAATTGTCTGTGACGGTGACATTCCCGCCTGTCTGTGCAGACCCTCTTAAGTGCTGTCAGCCCCAGGGTGCTGTGGGTCTGTGCCACAGCCTGCTGTACAAGTGCAGTCCCGCCCTTGGCTCACCTACCATCCAGGGGTGTGACAGCAACAGCAGCCACAGAGCCTGCCACACAGCCCGCCCCGAAGGAATGCACAAAAGAGGCCTTTCCCGTTTGCTCGCTGATTCCCAGGTTGTTGAGGTTGGCAAAGAGCGGGAAGTAGATGATGGAGAAGGGAATGTCTCTGTGGGGGAAAGCAGCACTGAGCCAGATCGCTCCCTCCAGCTCCCAGGAAGCTGTGAGCACAGCAGGCGCGGGACAGATGCACTGTAGCCAGCGCTTTGCTGCCAGGCACCCATGGTGATGCAGGGGACAGTGCAGGACAGAGAAGGGCTTCATGTGCCCCCACCAGCACCTGCAGCTGCAACTGGGGAGCTAGTATGACATGTGCCATGGGGGGTGCGGCTGAGCGACATGGGTGGGGGAGTCCACTCACATACTCCTAGGTGCCTTTGGGCCACCACACACCCAGCACTTGTGTTCTGGTTGTTGGAGGAGGACCGTCTCCCAGGTGCCCTCTCTGCATGACCTTGGCTGCTGTGTGTGGCAGGAAGCTGGGAATGGCCTGTCAACCTGGCCTGGAGTACCCGAAAGCAGGTGGCAGTGCTCTCCCACCCCAAGATCAGACCCAGGATGTGCACACACAGGAGCAGGGCTCACCTGAGCACTGTGGCCCCCAGGCCCTTGTAGAGGCCAGCCAGGCCCTGCGCATGTAGCAGCTCCCGGGCAATGAGGGTGGCAGAGGGGCGCTTGTGGGCAGGAGCTGAGCCTGTGCTGTAGGACCTAAAGGATGGGGGCTCTGTGGCCGAGCCCTGGGGGCACCCCGCTGAAAAGGAAGCACAGGTTCCATCTCAGCCCAGGCCCAGCAGTCACCCTAGAAATCCTCCCCCAATCATAGTCCTCATGTGAGTCAACTGTATGCCGGCACAACTCAGAAGCAAGAGCCCAACATGGGCAACTTAGAGAGACCCTGTCTGAAAATACAAAATGGGCCAGGAATGTAGCTTGGCACAGAGGCCCCAGTTCCATCACCAGTAGGGGAAATGTCTCTAAGATGTTTTAGGAGCACTAATGTTTTTTGCTAGGTGGACAAACTGCCCTCCCAGGACTCTTGCTCTTTGTAGATAGAAACAGGGAGACACAGACTGGCAGACAGACAGATGAAGGAAGGGATGGAGGGAGGGAAGGAAAGGTGCAGGCTTCAGAGCTGGCCCACTTAGCTGAGCAAGGTGCAGCAGAACAAGCTGCTCCTTGTGAGAGGCTTCCCCAGCCAGGCCCAGGAGCCTATTTCATGGAGACTGGTAGCACTCTGAGCTGAGGCCCCTCTATTACTCAGATTGGTACCTTCCCTCTTTCTGAGAGGACCAGGGCTAAGAAAGGGGCAAATCCCTCTTCTAGGGAAAGCCAAGTAGGAATGTTCCTCTTCTCCCTTTTTATGCCTTCCCTCTTAAAGCAAATTTCTACAACATGAAATATCTACTGCCTAAAGGGGTCACAGGGAGCTCAAGGCCTCTGCTCGAATGCTCAGGGAATCAGCCTAAATGTCAAGGCAACAGAGGTACCATGTGTGAGCATGCCTCATCCCTCTTGAATGGTTCTCATTTCTGCTGCTTGTCCTAGACCTGGGAGGGTTGAGAGGCTAAAGGCTCCCTCTGACCGAGGAGTGGGGAGGGCGGGAGGCCGGGGTGGCCTTTTCCAGTCTTTACTGAGTACAGTCGAGGTTGGGGTAGGCCTCACCCACGCGTCCAGCATCCTGCAGCTGAATCTTGAGCATTTCCATGGGACAGGTGACCACCACCTGGCACATTCCAGCCCCACATCCGGCTAGCATCTCCATCTTCAGGTCCCGCTGCATCCTGTAGGACCGTAAAGCTCCTTCAGGGTCAGGCCAGCCTCGTCACCTGCTGGCTCACCAACCATTTAGGCAGCCTCACTTCCCACCAGAGGGAACCTTGTCCCCATCACCACTGGCTGCCACCTGCCTAGCTGGGTCACTAATCAGCTGACCCTTAGCCTCTGCCTCTTTAAAGACCTGAGACTAAATGTCAACCAGGGGCTGCTCAGGAATGGGAAGCCGGTGATGGCAGAGGAACACAACTGCCTGCAGTGTGGCTCAGATTCTGTCTAGCCCCTCACATCCTCTCACTGGGCAGGAAGAAGATAGAACTAGAAAAATGTGGGAGGGGGGGATGAATGAAAAATTCACCAGCTACTGGATGAATCTGCCCACTATGTGTTCTGCCTTCTCACCTGAAGATGGCGCCCAGCTCCCAAATTACACTCTCGCATTTTTTTTTTTTTTTTTTTTTTTTTTTTTTTTTTTTGTCTTTTTGAGACAGGGTCTCCCTATGCAGTTCAGGCTGGCCTTAAGCTCACTTTGTAGCTCAGGCTGGTCTCGAACTCACAACAATCCTCCTGCCTCAGCCTCCCAAGTGCTGAGATTACAGGCATGTGCCACCACGCCCAGCTCGTGCATTCTCTTTGTATCTACCCAAATGCGCCAATCCTCAGCCAGATGTGTGCTCATATTTAAACATGATCAGGTAAGTAAACTGAGGCATATTTTCCATCCTCTCCCAAAACACAGGAGTCACACAGTGAAGGATCTCTGGCCTGCTGTGGCCTGGCCATACCCATCTTCCATGAGCAGGTGCCGGAAGAAGTCATTGGCTGCCAGCTTGATGGCCTTCTCCGGGGTGACCAGGCTAAGGTTCACTGCAGCCCCTGATGGTGAAGAACAGAGGTGAGCACTGCAGTCCTCCCCAGAGACAGTGCCCCCAGGGATAGCGCCCCAAGGCCTATTTTACTGAAACAGTGTATCTTTTTTATTGCTTCCTTTGTTATGCATTTTCTGTCTTTTTGCGACAGGGTCTCACTATGCAGATCAGGCTGGACTTGAGGTCCCTTTGTAGTCCAGGATGGTCTTGAACTCACGACAATCCTCCTGCCTCAGTTTCCTGCGTGCTGAGATTGCAGGTGTGTGCCACTACATCCAGCGCATTTATTTTCTTTATGAATGCCTGCATCCAGTTATCAAGAAGCCATCTTATTTTTCTCCTTTCCAGTGCCATCCACCTCCTAACAGCAACTGCAGGGGACAGTGACAGGATTTCCATCACACTGTCCCACAGGTAGCTGAGGACTTCATATAGGTTTATTATTATTTTTGTTTTTTTTTTTATTTTTTTTGGCAGAACCAGGGATTGAACTCAGGCCCTTATGCTTTCAGGGAAGTGCTTATTCCACTGAGCCATCTCCCTGGCCACTATTATTATTATTATTATTGGTACTGGGGATGGAACCAAAAGGCTCTCCCTAAGCTATATCCTAGCCCTTTTATTTTATTTTATTTATTTTTTTTTTTTTTT
>PVKA01026281.1:0-24730 GCA_004027165.1 Ctenomys sociabilis
ACAATACCAAAACATTATGAAAACAGTTTGCAATGTATTATTTCATCGACTCTGTATGGTTATGGTGTTTTGAAACTGTCTGATTGACATTTGTATTTCAATAAAATAAAAATAAATGGAAAAAAAAATAAACATAAAAAACCAACTGGTTAATTTTAAACCCTGCTCGGGGCTGCTTTGCAGTGATCACCATCAGTCTCAAAGTGGCAGTCTTCTTTAAAGCACAATTTTCAGTTGTACTTTTCTGTCTCCTTTCTCCTCACCTTTACTTTTGTGTCCTGCATTGTTCCTCCACACTCTCACCCTAGATTCCTAAGGGCTGCAGAAGTCAAGCATCTGTCCTTTTATATAACTGCTTCAAACTGAAAAGGGGTGCAGTGCTGATTCACCTGGAATGGCACTTTCGCCCTGCAGTGGTTGATGCACCGTGTCAACTTGAGAAGTCCAGAAGCTTAACTGAGTACCTCAGCCGTTCTACCCTGGAGTGCGAAGGACACGCCTTTACTGGTCCAGGATGTTGTTCACTCTATCAACATGCGAAGCTTCGAAGTTTAACTAAGTGACTCAGCAGGAGCCGACGTCCTTACTTTGCAAACATTCTGAGCCTGCCTAAGAGGAGAGCATGATAGGGTGAGCGCTGCCCCTGCCTGAAGGCGGGCAGCCGTACACAGCATAATGGAGGAAAGGAGGCCAACTCCGCCCTTCCTGCGCTCGCTGCTTTTGCTGGCTTCTGCGGCTGTGTAGGCTTGCCCCTGTACCGTGCCTGCCTTGGTGCCAGCTAAGTATGGACTGAAACCTCTACAAACCCTGAGCCAAATAAACCTTTCCTCCCTTAAGTTTGAGTGTTGGGTGGTTTGTCTCAGCAATGAGAGAAAGTCAGTAAGACACACCGAGTGATCGAAAGGAGACAAAGGAAGACAGGTGCTATTACTTGATGAAGCGCCTTCTTTTGGTAGTCTGGAAAAAAGGTCAAGAGCATCTGTAAGTCCTGGATGCATAAACTTCACTTTGTAATCATGCCAAATAAGCAGGAACTAAAAATTAAAAGTAGGATATTGATGAATAGTAACTCAAAAAGTTGTAGAAATCAGACAAAATCACATAACATTTGGCACAACACTTTTATCTTTAATATTAACCCTTTTTAGCTCAGAAGTTTTAACTCAAATACATTAGGTGGAGTTTAAGAGCATGTAGATTCTTCTATGTTTTGTTAAATAAATCTATATGGATCTTAGTTTAAAGTCTTATTAAATAAATCTATATGGATCTTAGTCTAAAAGTTTTGTTGAATTAAAAAATAAACTAACAGCTCTTCATTTTTAAATTTCAGCTAATATGTTGTTTTTATTCTCCATCTTATGTACTTCTGTTCTAAAATTTATTATTTTATTCCTCATGGAATAAAGTGCTTGCTCAGTGGAATAAGTGGCTGCCTGGCAAGCACAAGGTCCTGAGTTTGATCCGTGGTACCACTTGAAAAAAGAAAAGAAAGAAAGAAAGCTTAATCTTAGTGTACTTTCCCTTTGTTAAATCCTTGAGGTATAACATTATGTTATGTGAGGCTTACTTTTTTGTTATAGGCATATATTGCTCTAAACTTCCATCTTATTACTGTTTTAGATGCATTACACAAGTTTTAGTACATTATGTTTAATTTCCATTTGTCTGAAGCTGTTTTGTAAGTTCCTTTTAAGTCTATTATTTGACCACTGGTTGCTCAGTAGTATGTTGTTTGCATTAAACATAGTTGTTAATTTTCCAAAATTCCTCCTACTATTGATTTCTAGTTTTATAATATCATGGCCAGAAAAGATACTTTATATAATTTTAATCTTCTTAAATGTGTTAAAACTTTGTGGCAGAACAAATAATCAGTGTTGGAACCTCTTCCATGTGTACTTGAAAAGAATATGTGTTTTGTTGTTATTAAATGAAATATGTATGTTAGACTACTTTTATCTAAAGTAAAATTTAAATCTAATATTTACTTATTAATTTTCTATCTAGATAATCTGCCCATAGCTGAAAATGCAGCACTAAATCCCTACTAATATTGTGCTATAGTCCAGCTCTTCCTTCACATTTCTTAATGTTTGTCTTTCTCAAGAGAGCACAAAGGGCTGACCAAATAGCCCAGCTGGTTAAAACACCTGCAAGCAGGTGCATGGACTGGGGCTTTGATTCTTGGGCCTGCCATACCGGCCTCACCTGCTATGCTGATTGGGACAGGGCACACACCTGTATCCCAGCTCTTGGGAAGGTGTACAGAGGCGGATCACTATGAGTCTGATCTGGTAGTGAGACCCTGAACACCCTGTAGACCCTTCATAAAATACAAAGAGAGAGAAAGAGAGAGAGAGAGAGAGAGAGAGAGAGAGAGAGAGAGAGAGAGAGAGAACAAATTAGGATTAAAACAGAAAAATTTACAAGTGATACAGATTTTCACTTAACAAAATAATATGAATTTCACAGTATTTGTTGTAATACGTAGTGTTGTCTTCCAACCAGTTTTCATATTATCAGATATATGCATGTAAAATTGGAAGAAGAAAGAAAAAAATAAATGTATGAGAAATCAAGAAGATTAAAAGGAGAAAAAATTGAAAAGAGATAAAACAAATTAAAGCATTAACCTCTTCATTCCATAGACCAGGAGAAAGGCACAGTGCAGTTGTCCAAATCATCCTGCTTGTGTACATAGATCAATCTCTTTCCCCCATGCTCTATCATGTACTTCTCGAGTCAGTAACTCCTTTTGAAAAGGTTACTTTACCAGTGTCTATATTGTACTCTTCAGATTCCGTTTTCCTCTTTCAGGTACTCACACTAAGGAGACAATATGATGTTTGCACATACGGGTTTGATTTATATCACTTAAGAGTATGTTCTCCAGCTGAATCCATTTACCAACAAAAGACTCAAATTTGTTTGTTTTATAGTGAAATAACAAAAGCATTGTGTAAAACTACCATATCTTCATTAACCATTCTTCAGTTGATGGGAATGTGGATTGTTTCCAGGATTCAGCTATAACAAATTGTACTGCTATAAACATGGGTACATGCAAATCACTGCAGTATGAAGTTTTCAGTTCTTTTGAAAAAAAATATCCAGGAGGGGATTAGCTGGCTTCACTGGGATCTCCAATCCCAACTTTTGAAGGAATCCCCACACTGATTCCACAGTGATTGGGCCAGTCTACACTCCCACCAATCATCTACAAGGGTTCCTTTTTCTCCACAGCTTCTCAGAATTTATCATTGGCTGACTTTTTGATGTTAGTTACTCTTTTTGGGGTGAGATGGAATCTCAGTGCTGCTTTAATTTGCATTTCTCAAATGACCAATGATGATGAACATTTTTTTCATATATTTAATTGCCATTTGTATTTCTCTGAGAAGCATATATTCACCTCAGATGCCCATTTTTGGATTAGGACTTTGAATCTAGGGGCCCTGATTCTTTAATTCGTTGTATGTTCTCGATAGAAGTCCTTTGTCTGAGGGACAGTTGGCTATATATTTTTTTTCTAGTTTGTCAAATCCAATATTTCATGTATTTTTTTTTCTTTTTTAATTTTACTTTTGTTTTATTGAAGTACAAATATCGATGAGACAGTTTTAATATACCTTGACAAGATAGATTTCATAAATTAATACATTTTTTTATTATTTTTTGGAGGAACTGGGAACTGAACTCAGTCCATTGAGCTTGTCAGGGAAGCACTTATTCCACTGAGCCATCTCTCCGGCCCCATAAATTAATACATTGAAAACTGTTTTCATAATGTTTTGGTATCATAAAAGGTGTATACATGATATTATACTTATAGACATTATTATACCATATGTCTCTTATCAGTAAATTAATAGACTGTAGCTGTTTGCGTATCTTATTTTTAATACCTGAATTACATCAAAGATTCAATAATTAATACTTTCTACCTTGTTATTTTCCTAGCGGTTTTCCATAGTACTAGAAGCCCACATGATATCCTGTCCAACCACCATTAGTGCAAATCTTGCCTCTCATAGAATTATGTAGAAGCACAGCGTTATCAATCCCAACTGTACTGTCCATACACACACATCATGATTCTTCCTTCCTTTGTCTACACCTGTCAGAGATGGGCACTCCATTGTCATTCAACTAACTTCGGTGCTTGAAGTAGACACCACAATCCAACACAGTCCAGCATTCTGCTACAATTGTGAGTTATCCAAAGATGTTGTTGACCATAGCCATTTACAGCTCAATTTAATATTATGGCCTTGCGATGTATACTTCATTTTTATACTTTTCTGCTGGATGGTTAAGACCTAGATAGAGCAAGACTTATGTACCAACACATGTACTTTATGTTTCTTATGAGGTCAGTGAAGTCCCCTCAGGGCTTATCTTGTAGTCCTGTACCTTATTCTGTAGATCCTTTGTCTGTGTCATCCATGTGGATGAGTCATGGCCAATGCTTGACCAGTTTGCTTTCTGTGAGAGCCTGAGAGAAAGTTTTCTCTCTATGTGACTCTCCCCAGGCACACTATAGAACTTTGATCTCTTTCTTCTGTGGCTCCATAATCTCCTTGTTCAGAAAATTTGGAGCTCAACTGAGTTTCATGATGTTGCAGTACAGGTTCTCCTATGTCCTGAGTCTTTGCTGACCTTGAAAGGCTAGGGCCAAAATATTGGCTGGCCTTGTGGCTCTTCTATTTCTCCAACTTTGATCTGTGAACTTAGGTTGTTAACCATCCAGAAGAAAAGCTGATTAGTATTCTGCAGCATATGCCATTCACTTTGCCTTATCGGACTCAATTGATTTTAGTTGTTGTTGTACATTTCCATTCATATTTCTGCTTTTTGCTTCTTATACTAGGGAGACTATATGATATTTACACATGTGTGTCTGGTTTATTTCACTTATGAGTATATGTTCAAATGGCATCCACTTCAGTATAAATGCTTCAGTATTTCGTGTATTTAGGTGGTCTGTCTCTGAGTGCATGTAAGTTTATAATACTTCTGTCCTCTGATGAACTAACTCCTTTAACAACATTAAATTGTCATGTCACTCCAAGAATGACATTAGTTGTCCATTTTGGAATGTATGATTCAAGGTCTTCTTATATTTTATCTGACATAAGAAGTATAGTCACACCTTCTATCTTTTGGTTTCTTCTGCACTGAATATTTTCCTAATCCTTTGCAATTAGTCTGTATGTTTCATTAAGGTAAAGAAAGGTAAATTCTGCCTATTTCTTTTCACAGAATACAGTTGGGTCTTCAGTTCTGTTTTTCTTCTTTCATAATTCTGGCCATTCTATGTCCTTTGATTAAAGAACTTAATCCATTGTATTAACATAATTACTAATTGATAAGCTCTTACATACTGGCATTATGTTTTCAGGATGTTTTATGAATTTTTCATTTCCCTTTTCCTCCCTTGTTATCTTTCTCTATGACGAGATGACTTTTTGTGGAGTATACTTTGATCTATTACTTTCTATCATTTGTGGCTGTATTATAAGCTTTTTCCTTGTGGTTATGAGGTTTACATAAAACATAGTTAGGACATGTTAACTTTAGTTTACAACACCTTTACTTTTCCATCCTCTATGTATTATGCTTTTGATATAAAAATCCAAATCTTTTTATACTGCGTATTCCTTAGGATGAGGTCCCCAGCTCTGTGTCATGGGCTGGCCTTCAGGGTTGTACAGCAAGTGGAGTTTCATGCCAGTGAGTGAAGGTTCACAGGTATGTAGAACCATTCACCATTGCTGGCCTTACCACCTGAGCTCTACCTCCTGTCGAATCAGTGGTGGTGTTAGGCTCTCACAGAAGTACAGACCATTATTCTGTGAGCTTCCTTGTGGTTGTTGGAGCTGCAAGGGAGGGATCCATCTTTGGTAAGTCCACAGACTAAATCTAGCCATGATCGGTCAAGAACAAATGTCACTGGAAAGCTTCTTTTAAAAGGGGCAAGACCAGAAACCCAAGGATGAGACACTGGAAGCTTGCAAGACTGCAGAAATAAAGCTGCATTTTAAATTTCAAGTTCTACTTTCATTGTGGGCTCAATGCAATTGGACATTTATGTTCTCTGAGTATGTTGTGTTTAATATGTGGCAACTGGCTGTGCAAGGAAACTAGGAACTATTTAAAACATTTTCCCCATGGAGACTAGCATCCTGAATTAAAAGAAAAACCTTTGCAAAAGAAAAAATGTAAGAAAGACTAGAAGCAATTATTTAGGGTCATATTATCATCAAATATATCTTCACCAGCATCATTCTTAATGGCTAACTGCATTGCTGAAGCTAAGAAGCCCATTACTAATGGTGGAAGAGTTGACTCTGCTGATGCTAAGGGTATTTGTCATGAATTTTTAATAGACACTTTAGTTTGAAAGGTGGCATGTGTTCCTCTTTCAGGTAGAATCATAACTAGACTGGTGACAGCATAACAATATGGGACACAATTGTTAGAGAGGATTAAGATCATTACATACACAATTCAGGTGGACAAGTATTCTGATGTCGGCAAAAGGGAACAACTCTTGTTTTTGCATGATATATTTTTAGGAGGATGTTGATGAATATATGTTATTTACACTTTTATTGTAAATCAAATCCAAAGCTGCAGAACTATTCAAGTCTTTGAATCACTGCATATGAGTAGGACTGACCTAGTCATTTTCTGCTGGTATAGGCACAGATACAGCAGTAGAGCTCTCAGGTTTTACCAATCAGGTCAAAGAGGTTGCTTCTGAACATGAATCTGTACACTGTCTCACCCATGGAGAAATGCTGGCTCTCCAAACAGAATCACTTAGGCTGGCCAAATAGCTCAGAAGATTAAAGCCTGCAAGAAGGCACAGGGGCCTACAGTTTGATCCTCAGGCCTACTTTGCCAGTCCTGGCCCCCATGGAGTGCTGATATGGCAATTGAGACTGGGCATGGTGACACACACCTGTAATCCCAGCTCTTGGGAGGCTGTAAACAGAAGAACCACTGCTAGTAGTGAGACCTGAACATCATATAGACCCTTCCTTAAAATAAATAAATAAATAAAATAATAATCACTTAATGTTTTGTAAGATATGATTAAAATTAACAACCACAGTAAAGTAATGCTCTTAACTTACATCTATTGGTACAGTTCTCTGAGGACATGGACACAGAGCACATGTGACTAGGTCATGACATCTGCTTAATTATGTGGCACATCCAACCTGCTCAACCTCCTAAAGATTTAACTACTTTAGGAGGGGATAGAAGCGCTGCAAAGATAGCTCAGAGGTCCAAGCATTTTCCTAGATGCACAAGGACCTGGGTTTGACTCCTAAAACTGCATACCTTGCCAATCCCAGAACTGTGGGCACTCTGTGCTGGTCACTGAAACTGGATGTGGTGTCACATGCCTGTAATTCCACTGGGAAGACTGAGACAGAAGGATCACTATGAGTCCAAGCTGTGCAGGGAGACCCTGCACTAAATAAAGAAATGCCGGGAGTGGTGGCACATGCCTGTAAACCCAGCACTCGGGAGGCTGAGGCAGGAGGATTGTTGTGAGTTCGAGACCAGCCTGAGCTACAAAGTGAGCTTAAGGCCAGCCTGAACTGCATAGAGAGACCCTGTCTCAAAAAGATAAAAAAATTTAAAAAAATAAAGAAAGAAATGAAAGGTTAAAAAACAAATTTAAAAAAATTAAAAAGGAGAGAATAATATCTGTGTTCAAGTTAGCAAGCAAAGTGGTTGCATTCAAAGCCAAACTGCAATTATTAGCACAAAGAGTAAATATCAAGATATTTGACATTTCAAACATTAGCACAGATTTTGAAAGAGACTGACCCAGGCCTTCTTCTCCCAGCTTGTACATTGTCATCTGTCTCAACCACCAATTTAATCTGAGCATTCCTTTCATATGACAAAAGACCCCTGGCCTGGAAAGGAATAGATCCTGGATCCAGTTTTGAATAATCCAGGTGAATCAGGGTTGTCCTTGCTAAGAGTGGATTAACTGCTTGAAATCACAAATAGTATTGGTCTTAAAAGTATGATTGATGCAACATCAAGCCTCTATAGATCCTGAATTAAAATCAAGGTGGACTATTCTGCAATGGCCACAATATCACTGAAAAGCCTCTAGAATCTCTTCAGCCTTTGTCATGTTATCTTTCTATTCCTCTGATTGGGTAATCTCAAATAAAATGTCTTCAAGCTCAGTTTCATTCCTCTACTTGATTGAGTCTGTGGTTGATGCTATCCATGGGATTCTTCATATTAGTCCTTGTGTTCTTTCAGTCCAGAATTCCTATTGACTCCTTTCAATGCTATTTATTTCACTATTGTACCTCTAATTTTATTTTATGCTGTCTTCATGATTCCTTTTGCTTGTATTTATATATGCTAATGTAGCTACCTTAGCATCTTTCATCTCTTTTAAAATCTTTGTTAGGTAGCTCACATATCTTTATTTCTGGAGAATCAGGCATAAGTGCTTTTGTTCTTTTGGTAGTTGGGTATCATGGAGCATTGGTTCACATAATGGATTTGCCATTTTACAGAATAGAGGTGGAATTTTAAGCTGTCATCCAGGTAGCATAACTGAAAGGTACAGGGATACAGGAGACAGATCAACAAGGACTGAACCTGAAGTCCGTTCCTTGAGCAACCCCTTCTTGAAGAAGTCTAAAAGTATACCTTAAAGCCTATGAATGTCTTGGCAGGAGACAGAAATCATAAGATATTTGAACAGAGAAAACATAATATAAATAAAATTAACTGGTAAAGATGCTCAGCTAGTAAAAAGAGTGAGCATAAATTTTAAATGTCAGAAATAGCATGTGAAAATTTAAACCTCTAGACGCAGGGAAAGAATTTAAGAATAGAAGAAAGTTCTTCATCCAAAACTTAGGCTGCTCTCAAGAGACCATGACTATGGAAGAAACATTCAGACTGTAAGTACAAAAATGTCGGTATGAGAGGATGCTGTAGGGGGCTTACTCTAGGGGAGGAGGTCGGGGGTTTGGGCAGGTATAGAGAAGCTCTGGTGGGCAGCGTGCTGCCTAAGCACAGCCAGAGCTCTGAGGCCGCCTGCTGCAGCTTCTCTGAAATGCTTGCCACTGGGGAGAACGTGGCTCGAATGCACGGCTAGAGCTCATGTGTGAGGACCACCAGCCCCAGACTAAGTAGCAGAGGAGTCTCACATCCCCAAAGACAGTTCTTTTCCTGCATTTATCACTTTGCAGTATCTCCCACTGCCCTCAGCTACAAAGCCTAACTTTTCACACCTGGCAGTGGAGAACTGCATAGAAGGCCCAGTTGGAGTTTCATGGAGCAGCATGGGAGGGTAGGCTTGGACTTGAGGGGCACAATCTGATGAGGTAGTAACTAGCATAAGAGGCTGTGGGTAGATGCACTGATAGAAAGCCTCAGCTGAACTCCCATGGCCAAGCTGCCAGCTCTACACATGATTCAATTTTGTTTGTTCATCTATCTCAGTTAAGCCTATATGACTCCAACTCCAGAAGACACTTGGGACCAACCATGTAAGGGACTTTAATCAAAATATCTAACTGCACTTGGTCAATTGAGAACCATGAGTGGTAACAATAAGTCACTGCTTTAAGTTATTATACTTTGGGAAATTTTAGTACATAGACAAATGGAACTGAGAGATCTGCTAACTTTATAGAAGGACACTGAAATGCCATTTTCAAATATGGCTGACCACAAGCATCCACTGAGCTTTGTAACATAAGATATAAAGAAGTAGAAGTGGGCGGGGGGGAGGAAAGGAGAGTGGGCACAGAAACTACACTGATGTGAGAAAAGAGAGAAATAATCTCTTTCTTATGACATCACCTTCTGGTAGTCTTGCTCCTTGTCTGCCACCCATTTCAGTTGCATTTGCTTCCCATCTTGCCTTTCCTGTTATTTCCATGGGGAACCCTCATGGTGCTATGTCACTGCCCTCTTACTCTCCACCTACACACCTGTGATAGACAGCCTAGCCCCTTGTCTGGTTGGAAAGACTATTTGCATTCTTATAACATCCAAATCCTCAGTATCATTTTCCTCTGAGTTGCAGATATAAAATTCAATACTCATATGACCCTTACACATGCTCCATCCTAAGTTGTTCATGTCCAAATTAAACTCATGAGATTCCCCTGAAAACTTCTTCCTCTTTGCTTGCTCTAGTGAGTGCTCCTGTGTGTACAGAGTTGTCCCAACCAGAGCTCAGAAAATGATCTTTTACACATCTATCTTCCTCAGCTTTCACCTCCAGTTGCTTACCAAGCCTGGGGTCAGCCAATCATCTATATCTCCTGAGCCACTTAACTTTCCTACATTTCCAGTATTATTGGCCAAGTCTAAAATATTTTCATTTCTTGCTTATTCTGCCACAGCAACCTTCTATATTCATTAGCTGTCTTGTTCTAGCTGTAATCCAATCTGCGAGTGTCCAGTGATTTGTAATTTAAAAGTTACAAACATGAGGGCTGGCCAGATAGCTCAGCAGACTAAAGTGCCTGCTTGGGCAGACACAGGGACTAGCAGGTTGGGTCCTCAGTGTGACATGTCAGCCCTGCCCCTGGGGTACATTGAGACAGCAACTGAGACTGGGAGTGATGGCACATGCTATAATCCCCATACTTGGGAGGGTGGAAACAGAAGGATCACTATGAGTCTAATCTGTGCAGTGAGACCCTAAAGACCCTTACTAAATACATTTTAAAAAGTAAAATAAAAATAAAAGTTACAAATATGAATTTTCTTATACGTCTTTCAAAAGTCTTGAAGTAACTATTCATTGCTCTTCTGGTCAATATTAGCATCTCTAACATGTCCCAAGTGATCTGCAAGATCTCCTCTGACTACTCTTACTGCTTTGCCAGTGTCTACCTCCTTATATCCTCTGTCTCCACACAGTGGCTTCTTTCCAGATACATCAGCTTTTCCTTTCTTGCTATATATACTTGTAGGTTGGACAGTAACACAATCAAGACTAGCAATTGCCTTCATTCATTTACAGAGCACCCTTTCTTCTCCATGAAGAGTGGACAATAATGAACTCAGCACTACTCAATGAGTGGTTTTATCATTTGCCTTCTCTGCCACACTGAAATCAGCACCAAGGCCAAGAACCTGTCTGTATCATCCTCCCCTTCTCTCAGTGCCTACCATGGGACCTAGCACTGAACATGGAGGAGAAGACTAATGGATGAAGTGTTAAATAAATAAGGACCCAAAATAGCGAGGCTCTAAATTTCATCATCTAGTTACTATTTGAGAATGTGATGCTATGCCCACTCAAGTAAATAAAAATTCCATTTATCTCCACAGTGGACATGGAGAATTCTATTTATACTAAGTAATAGGAGAGTTGGAAAGTATTCTCCTTGTGAAAAGAATACATTCAGTGGTGGGAAGTGTTTTACTGTGGTGCCAGGGGAAAAAACTTTAATACAAAAGTATAAGCTTTTTGACTTACAAAGTTATTCCATTAATTCTTCCCAAAATTTTTTCTCCTGTGTATGCAAAATAAATAGATTAAAAAAATAAAAACATAAAGGTAGATTTTGTGGTGGAGAAGGAAGGCTATCTATCATTCTCAGAAAGCTTTCCCTACACCCTTATTGCTTTCTCCTTATCGTCCTGGCTGTGGATTCTGTCCCACGGCAGAATGTGAGCTCGTGTTTGTCATCATGTATGACATCCAGACAAAGACATGCACTGATTTGCATGTGACAGGTGTGTATGGGCTCTTTCTGTTCACCATCATGCTTTTTAATTTTTTTAAAGAGCATACAAAATAGTATTAAAACAGAATTTCACTAAACCAAATCATATGAATTTCACAGTATTTGTTGACTAGCAAAGTGTTGTCTTTAAATAGTCTCATTTAAATCCTCACAAAGATAATGGTAATTAATGAGAATGAACATTATCATGATCATCTTTTATAAGTTGCTGTGCTGGGAAGGGAAAGCAAATTTTAATTTTTCATTGGGTTTTGGTGATCAGAAGAGTGAAAGGTGAAGAGCATGTTGGCCTACGATTATGTGGTTTGGGTTAAAGTAGAAAGAAAGAAAGAAAGAAAGAAAGAAAGAAAGAAAGAAAGAAAGAAAGAAAGAAAGAAAGAAAAAAGAAAGGAAGAAAGAAAGAAAGAAAGGAAGAAAGGAAGAAAGGAAGAAAGGAAGAAAGAAAGGAAAGAAGAAAGGAAGAAAGAAAGAAAGAAAGGAAGGAAGGAAGGAAGGAAGGAAGGAAGGAAGGAAGGAAGGAAGGAAGGAAGAAAGGAAGAAAGAAAGAAAGGAAGAAAGAAAGAAAGAAAAGAAAAGAAAGACAGAAAAAAGAAGAAAGAAAGAAAGAAAGAAAGGAAGGAAGGAAGGAAGGAAGAAAGAAAGGAAGAAAGAAAGGAAGAAAGAAAGGAAGGAAGGAAGAGTGTCCTTGGGGGTGAGGCTAAGCTTGGTGTCAAAAGGCAGCCCAAGAAGAACAGCTGTGACTTATGTTAATATTACAGCCTCAGATTTGAAGGAAAACATGGTCCTGAGCCTTTCCATTTAGAAATGAAATCTAGAACTTCTTACTTTTTACCCAAGGTAGGCAAAGAGCTCTTAAAGGCACTACCCCTGCACAGGCAGAATTTTAATAATTTGTTCAAAGCTGTGCAACTAGTGAAGGGCAAAACCAGAATTTGAACCCATTCTCTTGCCTCAAGACTCACGCAGTGCCCCAGGCTTAGGAGTAATTTATAGTCACAAGATGCAGCCATGAGAAAGCCTCACATCTTCTTGGTACTCATTTTTAAAACTGTGCACCTTCAGGTGCTGAAGGGCTTCCTCACTGTGTCTATGTTTTACAAATGTCTTTCTTGTGGGGACCTTGGGAATCAGGCTAAGAGGCCAAAGCATAACTGTAAGGAGGCCAGTTGATGGACCACTGAGACAGTACTAGGTGGGGAGGGTGATGTCAGGGTCAGAAGAGGTGGGAAGAAAGAATCTCACCTTGGATGGATGTTGAAGGTGGCACAGTGGCTTCAGAGTGGTTTATAAAAGCACGAATGAGCCAAATATAACTGCAGGGATTTTGGCTTGAACAATTAGAAAGATGGATTTAATGTGCATTGCAGTGCCTTCCCGGGGGAAGGCTTCCCTGAATTTGGACTCCATTGCTCTCAGGGGACTTTTTTTTGTGGCTGGCTGCACCCTGGGAGTGGGGCTGGTATGGCATGTGGTGCTGGGGATTGAACTGTGGTCCTTGCCCTTGCCTAAGCTTGTCTAAGCAGGTGTTTTAGACCACTGAGCTATCTCTTCAGTCCCTGGCAGAACTTTTCATTTTGAATTGTAATTTTTAGTTTCTTTTTCTATTGCACCACCAGACTTTATGTATATGAAGGTGGTCCTGGGTCCTACTTAACACTGTACTTCTAATACTTAACCCTATCTTGCAAAAGTATGTTGTAAAAGTAGAGTAAAAATAAATGGGTTGCATTAGGTTAAAATGCCATAGACTAAATATCTAAATCTTACATAAACAATTTAATGAAGAAATGATTGAAGGATAAGAGGAAGGTGTTCCTCAGTATAGAATACCAATTAATTAATGTAGAAAAACTATAAAATATGAACATTATCCAAAGTAAAAAATGATAACAATAATTTTGTAAATGAGGACCATGGGTAAAGCTAAAAGTGGTGTAATGGTTGATTGGTTGTGTCTACTAGAGTTTAGGAGCCAAACTGGCTCATTAATTTTATACCCAAGGGTGCAGAGGACACTGTAGAGAGGCTCATTGCCTAGACCTCATAAAGGAGAAATGAGGAAAGAGGGACCTGCTTCTTTATTTTCTGAGGAGCTCATCTTTGCCTTCAGCTTGGACATCATCTGGGTTCCAGCACATGCTCTTTGGCTTCCACCGTCCTAGACTCTTTAGCCTTCTAGCTCAGACTGTTTGGTTTCTTCACAAACACTTTAGCCTTCTGGTGTTGACTCAACTCACAGACTCATTGGCTTCCTCATAGGGCCTTGCATGGCCATTGCAGTGAGCTCCAGGTCTCGGACTCAATCCTCTATCTCCATGCACAGACACCCTCTGCACTCTTCCACATCTGACTCTGTGGATGGCCATTGTGAGCCAATCTTGTAATTTCTTGTACATTTGTGTGTCAGTGTTTTTCTAGAGAAGCAAATGCAACACAAGACACACTCCTACCAACAGTGGAGAAGGATTCCTTTTTCCCTACAGTCCCTCATCATTTGTTACTGGTTGACTACTTGATAATAGCCATTCTTTCTAGGGTGAGATGGAGTCTCAGTGTTGTTTTAATTTGTATCTTGTTGGCTATTGCAACAAATATTGGTAGGAGTGTGGACTGGTCCACCCACTGTGGAAATCAGTGTGGAGATTCTTCAATAAACCAAGACTACAGGTTGCATTTGACCCAGCTCTTCCCCTTTTGGATATCTTCTTAAAAGAATAAAAAAAAAAAATCATACTATAGTGATACATGCACATCCACTTTTATAGTAGTACTGTTTGTAACAGCAAAATCTTGGAAATACTCTAAATAAACATCAGTTGATGAATAGGAAAAGAACATGTTTTTTATAATACAATGGAGTATCATTCATCCTTAAAGAAGGATGAATCTGGGATATTTCCAGGTAAATAGATGTACTTTGAGATCACACTCTGAAGTGAAATAAATCAGGCACCTGTGTAAATATTTCACTATTTCTCTGGCTTGAGAAACCAAAAATGTAAAAAAGGCCAGGGTGTATAATAGATATTATGAAACAGGAAGAAAGTGTTCAAATGGGCAAGGGAGCTAGAAGGGGAAAAATGAAGAAAGAAGGAAAAAATGGAAACAAACTTTTGTAAATAATGAAAGGATGAGGGGTTACAGGGAGGGAAAGGCAATTGGAAAAAAAAATCAAGATGTATCATGTACAGGGTCAGGTTCCCTATGATGAATGATATTTATATACCATTTTGTATATCTAAAATATAACAATAAATAATTAATTTTTTAAAAATTAGCTTTTTATTTTTTGGTGTTGAGAACTAAAACACAGGGTTTCCAGCTTGTTAGACAAACATTGTCCCACTGAGCTATATCCCCAACCCCCCAATAAAATTTTTTGAAAGGAGTCTTGCTCTACTGTTTTCATACTATTCCATAAGTCTATAATTATTTCAAATTAAACAGTAAAAACACATTTACCCAATAATTCATTTTTCTGGAGACTGAACCTAGGACCTTTGCATTGAACTATAGCCCTAGACCCTTTGCTTTATTTTCAATTTTAAGACAGGCTTTCACAAAATTACTCAGTTGTACAGACTATACTCAAACTTGTGATCCTTCTGTCTCAGTCTCCCAGGGTGCTGGAATTATAAATATATATTTGTATATGTGTATTAACTGAAATGATAAGTTGGGTTACTTTGCCTGATATTTTTGAATACACACAATCTCTTTGAGATTATTTACATCAGGGTTTCCCTTTTCTAGTCTAAATTCTTCTCTTTACTATACTCACTTTCTTTCCTAACGTCTAGTCATACTGTCTCCAAGCCTGATGCCACGCTGCTCATATTTCAGTTGCCCTCTCATGTATGCCGTGCAGTTGGGCTCTCCTGACGCATTTGCAACCAGTTTCCTTATATGCAGAGATAGAAAGCTGAACATTATTCTCCTCCATGGAACACCCAAGTGCCTATTGGTTAAGCCATGAAAGCCTTTCGTACTGTCTGTTTAGCTTTGTATGAGAGGTTTTAAAATAATAAAGCTTCAATGAAGTTTCCAAGTACAAATAAGTCAAGGCTGGTATTTTGGCTGTTTCAGCAGTGGCTTTCACTAAGGAATGCAGAGCATTTTATGATGAATTGTGGCAATTAAGCTTGGCACTTGGGGCAAAGACTGTGTGGCTTATCTTTATGAAAGGATAAAATATTGAGGCCTGCACTTGGGTATTTTTTCCAACACTTACCATAAACTGGCATCAAGAGGGAGGAGGTAGAATCTATTTTCTACCTTCTATTTTGTTGCTTTCACTAAGAGTTCAAGGCAAGAGTTCTGTCAAGAGTTCTTTTCTGGATATTTTTTAAAAATTCACAGTTTGATAGTCCAGTGGAGAATGATTATGAGAAGACAGTGGAAAGCGAGGTCTTAGCCCGGTCCAGGCTGCCAGGTGCGGCTGGATCAGATGCACAGGCAGGTCAGGGGTTTGTGGTCGCAGGGTGAGCAGCTCAGTTCTTGTTTTTCCTCTCAGAAAGTGGCTCACTGCACGGGTTAGCAGCCCCTTCCTTCTTGTTCTCCAGCAGTCAGGCTACTTTGGTTTTCTCTCCTTTGCTGATGTGCACTACAGTAAAGGAACTTCAACGAGAAGAACTGGATCAGCCTACACTGAAAAATCTCCAATAAACCTGCCTTAGATTAAAACTGCTCAGTACAGTTGATATTTTTCAAATGCTAAAGATAGGAAATTTTTTTTTTTTTAATTCAGCAAATTTATTCCGTGGGGAACACTCTTGTTTCTTCTCACCCCCCTGCTGGCTTATACTAATAAATCCTTATCTTAAAGGTGTTGACCACAGGAGGGAGCCAATGCAGGCTCACTCCAGATAGAAGGAATGGAAACCCATTTCTCAGTCACACATCTGGATCTGCCTGCCTTTGGTATCTTACATCAGTTGGACAGCTGGCATCCTTCTCAGAGCTTAGTGCAACAAGGACTGTGCTTTTTTTTGTCAGACTAAAGGTATTTCCACCTAAAAATTCCAAAGCAAATCCTCTCTTACATTTAGATAGAGTGTTAACATACCTCTCCATCAGAGCAAAGGCTATAATAACAAAGAGAATGTATGAGAAACTACAGAAGTGTAATTTCTTAAGTACAGTCCAAGCAGATGAAAATTGCATAAAAATCAACTAGAAATCTTGCTGAAAATATGTATACATATCCTTGGGTCCAATAGCTGATATTATAAATCAGTGATTCTAACCCATAGCCCAGTAAGGAAATCACTACCCTGAAAGATATGAAGACTGAGTTTTCCTAGTGGTTGGTGACTTTGGAAAATATATTTTGCTCACTCATCCCTCCCACCATTTCCATCCAGTTGTCTGTTTACTCAGAATATTTCTATTTAGTCTCTCTATGAATCTCTGCTATATGTGAAGAATGGAGCTATGGCTCTTTGTTCATAACTGCATATTGTGGTAATGCATAATCATGGCCTAATGGGGTATCTGATCACAGGGAAGCACAGAAGAGACATAATTTTATAAATTGAGACATAATTTTAAAAGGAAGTTAGTTTTGAGCTGGGTTTTAAAGATCAATCTGAACTACTTAAGTAGAACAAAATTGGAAAAGAGAGATAATCTAAGAAGAAAGTATGTAAGACTCCAGAAATTCAAACTAACCAGCCACCAAACTGTGCAACCTCCCACCCATCTACCCACCCACCCAACTAAACAACCAAACAAACAAGCACTCCACTAACCATGATTCAGGGAGGATTTCTAGCACTCTAGATTATCAAGAGTACAAGAGAGAATTTTGTGGCCAAGAGCGAGGTTGGTGGGTGAGGAGCAGGCCATAGAAGGCCATCTACAAAGGCAATTCCAGGTCTCTGCCAGTGGCAGTCTTGGTTCAGAACTATTACCCACACTCACATTCATCTTAGTAGTCCTCTCTTTCCGCTCACTAAAGGTGGCATGCTAGCATTGGCTAATGCACTATATGGTTGACCACTTCCAGCTAATGCAAGCCAGTCCAGCACTTCAGCAAGAAGCTGAATAGATCAGGTTTCTGGTTTGACAATCTCTGATTATAGTATAGAGAACAGATGGCAGAGGGACAGGACTGGTGAAGAATAACATTTGGTGGGAAGTTGTGTGAGCTAGCTAATCACAATGGAGGAGATCAAAGAGAAATGGATTCTGAAAATACTAGAAATCAGATTGGTCTCAGCACTTAGCATGATCTCAGACAATTACCTAATATTTTCTTCCTTTACTTACAAAACATGAAAGTTTCTCCTGTAATCTCAGCCCTCTGGGAGGCTTATGCAGGAGGACTGCAAGTGTGAGCTGAGTCTGGGAAAATCAGTGAGGTAACAAGGCCTGGTGTCAAAATAAAAACCAATAAGAGGTGGGTATGTAACTCAGTGAGAGTGTCCTCAGTCTAATTGAACTCAGTTCTTCCAAGAGACAAAGGAAGACTTGATTAGAGCACCCAGGACTCAGCCAGTGTGAAGCCCCCAGTGGTTGTCTTTCATCTCTCTGCCAGTCAAGTCCCTCATGACCCACATGGTCATGACCATAGCATGCATCCCTGGCCTGGCCCCGATGCCAGTACTCTGTTGTCCCTAATTATTTGCTTTACATTTGACTCCCAGCTTTCTAGGCCTGCTGCCCTCTAGATTGCAGATGTCTGATGGGGAGGACAGCTGAACTGATGGCAAGATGTGCTTGAGGTTGTTAACTGAAGGATGTATTCATCTATCAAAGCAAGGAGAGTACCACTGGTCCTACAGGCTTTTACCCCAAGCATACACTTCAAGGACGACGCATATGCAGTGTGGTCCATGGATCTGGCAGTTGTGTACTCAAATGCTGAGGCAGGGGCCTTAGTTTTGTTGGCCCAGAAATTAGGATATCTTTGAAGAAAAATTACTGTGGTTTGTACATTCAAATCAGCTTATCTTTCACCATGAACACCCTCTTCACATCTCATTCTCTCTTTTGCAATTTCTCCTCTTATTCCTTTCCAGTCTTCTTTCCTTTTTCTCACTTTGGGCTTCTTATGTCTTCTAAATGCTGGCCCCTGATAATGAGCCCAGAAACACAACCTTTTCCAGGTGGTTTCAGTCTCCTCTGAAACTCATTTCTTCTTCCCCAAGGTAAACCCTTAGTCTAGTGAAATCCTCCCCCGAAGCACTATACCTTTCCTGCTCCTCTTTGGGTTAGTTTATACTGACTTACCTGGTAAACTCTCTCATCTCTTTGTGTCTCTGTGTCTCTCTGTCTCTGTCTCTGTCTCTGACTCTCTCATCCCATCTTCCCTAAGGAGTGCTTTCATTTCCTCCCAACCCAAAGGTGGCTCAGTCTGTCCCATCTGCCTATCCCTGTAACCCTAACGACTCCTGGCTCTTTCTCCAATACTTTTTATTTCTGCACTCTGATCTTACTCCCTAGATTAGTAGGTCCTGATCTGAAATTCTGTCTTATATACTCTTATATCACTCATTAAATTTAGTTTAAACGTTAAACCAAGTAAATTATTAAAACATATTTAATTATATGAGAATTACAAAATTTTCTACATAATAATTTTCTTCTAAAATACCATGCATAAATAAAGTATTAACCCTTTGCCAAGCTTTCACCTTCTGGATATAGTGACAGCCTGACTTCTCAGCAGCTGCTCAGTTTTGCTCTTCATCAGAATGCCTGAGAACTGGGGAGGGTCTCTTTTTTCAAATAGGTAATGGGAATAAAGGAATATGGAATACTTGGCTATGCTGGTCCTTGAGTTGCCATAAAACCAAATTGAATATATGCCAATACCTGCGAACTAAGCAACTGCATGGAAGATGACAATTTGTAGCAGTAGGTTCAGGCTGGGAGTGCCTGTCATTCTGGTCTTCTGAGTAGGTGCTGCTTGTCATGATATGCCAGTTGCTGTCAAGCTGTCTCTCAGGTAGAGGTTTGTTCAAAAAGGAGAAGGGTGGTCAATAAAGGCAGGAGAGAGGAAAAGGAGTGTTGCAGGACTGTCCTGCTATAATGCTGTATGTGGGCAGATTTCTAAACTCATGTGTAAACATATATAATTGTTTATTCTTATTTTAAAATATATTTTAATTTTTTATGTTATATTTTGTAGGTACTTAAAGCTTAACATATCAATACTTTATGAAAAATACCTGTTTTGTGCTAAGCCTAAGATGTTTGATATTCAGACAGACAGTGAGGTTAAGCTCAAAAGCCTAGGATGCATGCTAATAACAATAAGCTTCTCTTCTGGAGGGTTAACAACCTAAGTTTGCAGACCAAAATTAGAGAAAAAGGAGGGCCACAAAAACAGCCAACATTTTGGCCTTAGCCTTTCAGGACATACGAGAACCTATACTGTAACATCATGCAACTCAGTTGTGTCCCACATTTTCTTTTTCTTTTCTTTTCTTTTTTTGTGGAACTGGGAATTGAACTCAGGCCCTTGCGCTTGCCAGGGAAGCACTTACCCACTGAGCCATCTCCCCAGCCCCCACATTTTCTGATCAAGGGGATTATAAGGCCAAAGAGGAAAGTGATAGAGAATGTAGAGTGTGCCTAAGGAGAGTCACTTGGAGAGAAAATATTCTCTCAAGCTTTCAGAAAAAGCAAATTGGTCAAGCAGTGACCGTGACTCATCCACATGGCTGACACAGACAAAGGATCTACAAACTGCGGTATAGTGTCTCAGGATAAATCCTGAGGGGATTTGACTGACCTTAATCAGATATAAAAGCTCTAATTCTTGTTATATTGGTCTTGCTTTATCTTGGTTTTAACCATCCAGCAGAAAAGTATTAAACTGAAGTATAAGAAGTAAAACCATATTATTATGCTGAGCTGTAAAAGACTCAAGTCAACAACTTCTGACACTGCCAGACATATGGAAAACCCAATACTCTTATGGACTACTGGACTATTTGGGAATATTTTGCTGAATTCTCACACCTATAATATTTAATTGACATAACTAAACAAAAAAAGGAGATACAAATGAATGACCATTTTGTATCTGTATATTCAAAATAGTTAAGATAGATATACAGCTACATTCTTTTAATTCAATGAACAGAGGGATCTGTTCTAATAGTTTGTAAGTACAATATATGCATCTTGTACAACAACTAACCACTAAGAAAACAATATGCAATGTATCAATTATTGAAACTGTCCTACTAATTTGATTTGAAACTGTCTCATTGCTATTTGTTTGTCAATAAAATTATGGAATAAAAAAACCAAATTGAAAAATACTTTACAGTTGTCATCAAATGTATTTGTGGCTAAACACATATTTAAGGCCAATTAATAAATTTTTAAAGATGACTGCAGTCAAAATCTGCCCAGTACTCTTTCTAATTTTTATCACAATTGTGTCACTTCTCTTCTGGCTTAATGAATATTTATCCTTAAATCTACAGACAAATCACATTCCTGGTCCACCTCTAAGTAAAAGTCCAAGGAGAAAAATAGAAATCATTCTAGCAGCCTATAATTCTAGCTTATAATTCTATTTGATTTTTTCTCAGTTTGCAGAGATAACTAAGCAAGGTTATCACAGGTATTGGCAAAACCATCAGTCTGATGCACTTCATGGCTTGAATGTCTCCCTGAAAGGTCAGGCACTGCCGATGTGGCAGTGGTAAAACGTGGGATCTATAGGAGGCGAGTGGGCCACAAGAGCCTCTCCATAATTAATGGGACAACGAGGTTGGATGGAGTGCTTGGCTAGTGTGCTATTTAGCTTCCCATTGCTATGACAAAATGTACAATGTTAGCAATTTACAAGGAGAATAAGTTCACCTTGGCCCAGATTTCAGAGGTTTTATTCCCTGGTTGGTTGGCCCCTGTTGATTGGGCCAGTGAGAGTAAGGTTGTCTTTTTATTTTTCCCCTCATTAAACTTTGTTTTAATGGGTCTCAAAATTCTGTGACAGATTTCTGGTCAAGTTGTTTCCATTAAAAAGTATTGATTTTAAAAACTAATAAATTAAAAGCTGCCACACACAAAAAAATGGTCCATAAAACATTCTCCTTTTCTTCTGGAGGTTTTATGATGCATTGTTATCATTAACTGGTCTTTCGCTATTAAACTTAAATGGCCATGTTTATGTATTAATTATTGAAGCTGTCCTACTAGTTGGTTTTGAAATTGTCTCACTGCTATTTGTTTCTCAAATTTTTTTTAAAAAGAGATGCGAACCGTTAAATTGGCAGCATGCGTTCTGCCCTCCCCAACCCCCAGGCAGCAGACTCCTTCAGAGATGTGAAGAGAGTCATCCTGGACAGGGCAGCACTCAGCCCCTCCTCAAGACCCTGTAGAGTGGGGGCAGTGTCTTAAAACATCCAGTAACTGTGAGCTAAATAAACCTTTCCTTGCCTGAAAAAAAAAAAAAAAAAAGACACCCTGAATGGTCAACTGAGAGAAACAGTTCTGAGACGTCTTTCAACACTGATCAAGACTGGGGTGTCCGGTGTCAGGAATAATATTCATTTAGCCTTCTGAGCTTTCTTGGCAGATGTGGTAACATTGCCAGCTCCAGCAGCCTTCTTGTGCACAGATTCTTGTCCCATTATCACCACTCCCTACCCACAGCAACTGTCTGTCTCATATGATGAACAACAAAACAACCCAGAGGTGGGCAGTCAGGGAAGCTCTCAGCACACATGGGCTTGCCTGAACCATGTCAACAATGACAGCATCATCAGATTTCAGAAACTTGGGCCCAGCTTCCAGCTTTTTACCAGACTGGTGATCAGTCTTTTCTTTTAGCTCAGCAAACTTGCAAGTAATGTGAGCAGTGTGACAATCCAGGACAGGGGCACAGCCAGCACTGATCCAGCTGGGATGGTTCAGGACAATCACCTGAGCACTGAAACCAGCTGCTTCCATTGGTGGGTCACTTTTGCTGTCACCGGCAGCACTTTGACAGACATGTGCTTGGTGTTGAAGCCCACATTGTCCTGAGGAGGAGCTTCACTCAAAGCTTCATGATGCATTTCAACAGACTTGACTTCAGTTATGACATTGACTGGAAGTAAGGTGACCACCATGCTGGGTTTGAGAACACTGGTCTCCACTCGGCCCACAGGGACAGTGTCAACACCACCAATTTTCTAGACATCCTGGAGGAGCAGCCGCAAAGGCTTGTTGGGTGGGCAAGTGGGTGGAAGGATGCAATCCAAAACTTCCAGGAGTGTGGCTCCACTGGCATTGCCATCTTCACGGGTGACATTCTATCCCTTGAACCAAGGCGTTAGCACTTGCCTCCAGCATGTTGTCATCGTTCTGATCAGAAATTGGCACAAAAGCTACGGTGTCAGAATCCATTTTGTTAACACCAATAATTAGTTGTTTCACACCCAGGGTGTAAGCCAGAAGGGCATGCTCACGGGTGTGCCCGTTCTTGGAGATACCAGCTTCAGATTCAGCAACAACAGCAGCAGCAATCAGCACAGCACAGTGAGCCGGAGATGTGCTGTAATCATGTTTTTGATGAAGTCTCTGTGTCCAGCGGCATCAACAATGGTCACACAAGACTTGCTGGTCTCAAATTTCCACAGGGAGATGTCAATGGTGATACAATGCTCACACTCAGCTTTCAGCTTGCCCAAGACCCAGGCGTACTTGAAGGAGCACTTCCCCATCTCAGCAGCATCTTTCTCATAATTTTCAATGGTTATTTTCAAATGGTTCTTTTCCTCTCACATTTGTAGATCAGATGGCCAGTGGTGGTGGAGTTGCCAGAGTCCACACGTCTGATGACGGCAATATTGATGTGAGCCTTTTCCTGTCCCCTGTTGACTTTGATTTAGAAGTGGTTTTCATTACACCTATGCTCTCATGGCAAACCCATTGTAAAAAGCAGGTTGTCTTTCAACCTCATGACAACCAGGAAGACAATAAAGAGGAAAAGACCGGGGCCCACACCCCTTCAGAGGCACAGCCCAGTACTGGTAGCCATGTCCTTCGAGGGGCCTCCTTAGCTCAGTATCCCATAGCAGCAGTACAAAGCAGACTGAGATAGTTTTCATTTTTAAGATTAGCCTACAGATCATAAAAAGATGGCAAATTCTGCTTTTCTTTTCTTTCTTTTGAAAACACTTTGGGCTTCTAGAACAGTTTGAAGTTCATAGCAAAAGGGAGCAGAAGGTGCAGGAATTTCCCACAAGCCCCTTGAGCCCCCCACTCGCACAGTGTACCCCATTATCACCACTCCCTACCCAAATGGCACCACTGGTACAACCCGTGCTTTTACACTGATTGGCACACCACAGTCACCCCAAGTTCTTCACTCACATTAGGGTTCACTCAGCATTTTTTACCCTATGGTTTTTGGCAGCATGGAATGCCATGTGCCTATCATGAGCATGAGACAGAGTCCTACAGCACTCCCTTGTGTACCTTGACTGGTCCTTCACCCCAACCTTTGCCAACCATGATTTAAATGGGTTAAACACTTTTTATTTTTGCCAAAGTGTTGTCTTTAGCAGAACATCAGCTAGTTGGAATCACAGGCCAGGCAGCATTTTTGAATTGGCTTTTCTCCACTTAGTAACATGCACTTGAGATAACTACATCTCCATGGATTGCTAACTCACTTCCTTTAGCACCGAATTGTTTTTCATTGCTTAGACGTATAGTGGTCTTTCTCCCCACTCACCTGTTGAACAGCTGGCTTTCTGCATTTTGGCAGTTCTAGGAATGAAGTTACCATAAATATCTGCATGGAGGTTTTTGGTGCCGACATCTGTTTTCAACCCCTTTGGATAAATACCAAGGAGAGCAGTTGTTGGTCATTGCCGAGCTCAGCACCGGCGAGGCTCCTCAGTTGTCTTTCAGGAGCTTTGGAGATTTGCACTGCACCTCTAGGTCTTGCTCGGGTTTGGGTGTGGCTCATCTCTTGTGGTTCTTGTATTCGAGGACTGGTCCTCAGA
>PVKA01026282.1:5981-32000 GCA_004027165.1 Ctenomys sociabilis
TTTTTTTTTTTTTTTTTTTTTTTGAACATTTTAATTCACTGTTATGTAAATCAGTTTTTTAGCACACAGTCACATTCTAATCTAGAGAAATATTGAATGCCGTATTGATACAAATTAGAGGAAGAAATTAGAGTTAATGATATTATATTGAGCATTATGGATTTTAGCTGTGTAGTGAATCTGAATTATTTTTGTTGAAGGAAACCCATTTTTTTTTTCCTGAAAAAAAAGCTAAATTAATCAGGTTATGTAACTGAAAAATACTAGAGTATAATAGTTTCTGGCCAGTCCAAACCTGGTAACTTACATAATATTTGGAGTTGGTCTTTTTTTGTAATGGTTTCACTTTCTAACATGTTCCTTCCATGAAGTGTTGAGATGCTTCCTAACTATTCCAGGCTTACATCTTACTATTACAATCTGGGGCCAACAGACTTTCTGAAACTGGGTAGATAGTAATCCAAGCTTTTTGGGTCATGTGATAACTGGTATAGTTATTTAAGTTTGTTGTGGTGGCCCAGAAACAGCCATGAACAATATGTAAATAAAGAGGTATGGCTGTATTTCAATAAAACTTTATTTATAAAACCAGATGGCAGGGTGGTTTTGAGTCACAGGCCATTGTTGATTCCTGATTTGTCAGGAAAGCAATTCCAAAGAAGTTCCATATTTGAATTTTATTCAACTAAATACTTAGTCCAAAAGAGGGGAAGTAGAGGCATTGGTTAAAATCTTACACGCTTTACCTCTGTATTGAAAAGCTTGGCTTTCTCTGAGAGAAAAAGCAGTATTATATGGGTAAGGGCAGACCCTAGATAGGCAAAACATGTATAGTTTCTTCTTACTGTAAGACCTGTGCTACATTAACTTTTGTAGTCATGGAGCTTTTTCTGTGATATTTAGCCAAAAGTGAAAACGATATGTTTGCTGCAAATATGCTACTTAGCATGAAAGTATAAATGCTTTCTCCCTAAGACTGAGGACAAGCAGAAGGTTTTAGTCTCATAACCCTTTTTGAACGTGGTACTGGAAGTCCTAGGTGGTATTGTAGTCTTAAGAAAATAATTTAAATGGTATACAAATTGTAAGGGAAGATATAAAAGTGCCCTTATTTACAGATACCACGAATTTCTTTGCAGAAAATCCTGCAGAATCCAGACCAAAAATTCTCTCTAGAGTTAACAGATGATGTCACTGTGGTAACAGGATATGATACCCCACCCCCGTCAATCACATTTTTATAAATTCACCATAAACATACTGTTATCAAAGTTGAAAACATAACATTATTTATAGTCATTAGTTCCCAAAATGAAATGCTTAGGTATAAATCAAATTATATACTGAAATTACAGCATGCTGATGAAAGATCTAAATAGATAGACATATTATATTTATGGATTGTAAGAATCCATGAATTGCAAAGATGTCAGTTCTCTCCACATTGATCTATAGGTTTCACACAGTTCCTATCAGAATCTCAGCAAGATTTTTTTGTAGATACAAACTTATTCTAAACTTTGTATGTAAAGGTGCAGAAACCAGAATAGCTAAAATAATGTCAAAAAAAGGAATGAAGAGGGAGTAATCATGCTATCCTATTTTAAGGCTTCCTTTATGGCTGCAATAATCAGGACTCTGATATTAACAGGAAGATAGACATATAGATCAATGGAACAGAGCAAAGAACCCAGAAATAGGATTCACACTGATATGCCCAATTGATTTTAGGGAGAGGCGTAAAAGCAAATTGATGAAGGAAAGAGATTGTTTTTTGAACAAATGGTACTTGTTAAAATAATGGATCTTTATAATCACTCCTCAAAGAACTTTGACCTAAAGTTCATACCTCAAACAAAAATTAATTCAAAATGTATCATAGCTTTAAGTGTGAAGTGTATTTAGAAAAATATAGTAGAGAAAAATTGTCAGGATGTAGGATTAGATCTGACACCATGAGCATGACCCATAAAACTTAAAAATGAAAACATTTTTCTTCAGAAAAACTAAAAAAGTTTTGCCTGGCGAATGAAACATTTGTTAAAAGGATGAAAAGATAATTTACAGAGTGGAAGAAAATATTGGCAAAATATTGGCAAAGCATATATATATATATATATATATATATATATATATATATATATATATATATCTGATGAAGAACTCTTAAAACAGTTAAAGGCAAATGTCCAAATAGGAAATGGACATAAGACATGAAACACTTTGCAGCAAGCACATACAGTTGATAGAAAGAAAAGCGTGTGAAAACATGTTCAGTATCATTATTCATTAGGAAGTGCAGGCTGAAACCACAATGAGTTATCTCCACGAACATATCAGATTAGCTAAAATTAAAAATAGTGAAAATATAAAGTGATGGTGAGGTTGGAGAGAAACTGGATCCACTTGTACCCTGCTGGTGGGAATGTAAATTGATACCACCACTTTGGAAAGTCACTTGGCAGGTTCTAATAAAATTTAATATGCACTTATCATATGACCCAGCATTTGCTCTGGCACATTTGTCTGGCACATGAAAGAATATGCTCAGACAAAAACTTGTGAACATATTTTTGTAGCAGCTTTATTCATAATAGCCCCAAACTGGAAACATCACACATGTTCTTCTGTGGACAAATGGTTAAAGAAACTGATACATCCATACACTGGCATTAGAAAGAAATATACACCAACTGAGTGAATCTCAGGGGCATTACGCTGTGTAGAAAAGACAGTGTGAAAAGTATATAACTCTCTGAAATGACAGTCATGGAAATAGAGAGTAAAATAGTGATTTCCAGGGGACAGGGATAGTGGGAGCAGAGGACACCATTTTGGTGGTGGTGCAGTTCTGTCGTAGTTGTGGTGACTTGGTGAACCCAGATCAAAGTTTATACATGACTTCTACACAGTGCCACCCCACAGATACATACACATACACACACATACACACTGGTGACATAATCACTGCCAAAGGCCCTCACCTCCTCATGCACCAGTTACAGTAAAATTTGGGAAAGCACAGACATCCAGATCATTCTCTACTCCTGTCTTTGTCGGTATTAGTAAATCCATAGTTTCTAACATTTTCATTACTTGGCTCAGTTTTTGGGTCTGAATATAGCACAGAAGCCTTTGTGGTAGAATTGAACATTTTCTGCAAGTCATTATTGAGTCCATCTTCTTTCTTTTTTGCGGAACTGGGGATTGAACTCAGGCCCTTGCGCTTGCCAGGGCAACACTTATTCTACTGAACCATCTTTCCGGCCCCTTGAGTCCATCTTTATACTACTGGCTTTATAGGTGTGGACCTCTTATAAAATTGATAAAATTGGACCACATATCCTTTTTTAACTTTGAATATTATTTTTCTTTTTATTGGTTTAGCTTAACCTTTGGAGAGTAGGATTAATTGCGAGAGGAACTTTGAGTCTTCCTTTCTTAATTAATTTGAATTTTTTGCAGGCAGCATGTGCTAATTTTGTTAAGTAACAAACACAATGAAGACATCTCAGTGAGTCATACTATTCTTCTAGACGTATCTTTCTTTTCCCTATGTGATTGGCAGCCACAATTCTATTGTCATGTTTAGATTTGGAGAGCCTTCCATCCCTTCCTAGCTATAAAGCTTGGGAAAAGTCTCTTCCTCTAATTAAAAATCTAGTATATAACCTTCCACAGCTTCTTTTACACATTGACCATGTATTTGTGAAATAGAGAAATGAATTTTTTGTAGAATTTTTGATATGACTTTATGATTAAACTTTAATTTATTAGGATTAGTGAACCTAAAGTCTTTGACATTAGATTGTTTTCAGCTTTTGATTCCTTCATTACAAACAATGATGAAATGAAAATCTCTATAAATTTCATTGTTTATCTATTTGAACATTTTTCCCTCTGGAATACATACTCAGTTGAATGGTTAGGTTGGATGGTATATACGTAATATTTTAATAGCTGTTGCCAAATTATTCTTCCCACCAAAACTTCCAGACACTTATGAAGGTACCCATATATTCTACCACTTTAACATTGCATATTCTGAGTTTTCATTTATATGTGGTAGTCTCATAGAAATTGTATTGTGCTGTCATTTGTATTTCTTGTTACTAATAAGATTGAACGTCTTTCTTATGTTTATAGGTCATTCATATTTTTTCTTTTTCCACATTAAAAAAATGTATGTTCAAATGAGTAGAACAGTGCCTGATAACACGACTCATGCCACATAAAATAATACTAATTTCTTTTTTAGTTTTCTGGTCTTGAGGTTACATTTCTCTCATTTTTGCTTTCAAAGTTCAAGGTACTATCCTACTATTTTCTAGTCTTTTCTCAGCTGATAGGACTCTTCTCGTTTGTTCTTTCTGGCCTCTCAAGCCCACTGATCAGGTTTGGATATTGGAATAATGGAGATGTTCCAGCTGTGGACTTTTCACCTCTGGCCTGAGCTGTTCTCAAGCTTTCCAGGCTGCTTGATCCAGAAGGGAGCCTATGGATCTCCTGTCCTTGTCTGCTCCGATGGCCATCAGCAGTGTTGGATGTCCCCAGGTGCTGTCTATCCTTCCATCTCCCCAGTAGGAAACAATCCATCCTTGTTCAGGGGGTCCCAGAAAGCTTCCTCTCTTTCCCCTGACAGAACTGTGAGGCTCACGTGCCCACTGCTGTTGATATGGACCTTTAGCCCTCTATGTGTGACTTTTTGTCTTTCCACCTGCACTTTTATCTCAGAGAAGTAGTGAAAGATACCTGTTCCCCTCTGTACCTGTTTTAGAAGACAGCCATTGTTTGGCCTGCTCTCTATTTCATTAACCCTCCACCCCCTCAGCTTTGCTTCTTTTCTGTGTTCCTTTCTCTGTTCCAAAATAGAGAATTTCCTTTCATTATTTCAGGTCCTCCATTAACTGCAGCCCAGCCGCTGAAGAGGTTGGCATGAGCAAGGCTGTAACTCTGAAGCTTTCTAATGCCAGTTAGTAGTTAGTGTTCATTTGAGTCAGAAATAAGACCAAGTTAAGAGTTTCCTCCATCTGGGAAATGACATCTTGGCAAGTCAAACATTTAGAGGTTCCCTGTGTATGTGCTTGCAAAAGCTCATTGAAAAAAAATAATGTTTTGTTTTGAAATCATCTCAGTTACAAAAATGCTTCAAAAATATTACTAAGACTTCTCAAACACCCTTTACCCAAATACCCTACTATTCATGTCTTACATAGCCACTGTAAAATTATAAAACCAGGACATTAATACTGATAAAATATTATTATAATTTTATATATTTAAAAATTTGCCAGTTATCCCATTTATATTTTTATATATATATATATGTATAAGTATATATTTATACTTATATTTGTATTCATATTTTATTTGTTTTTCTGGTCCAGGGTCCTGTTGAGGTTCACATTTTGATATGGCTTTTTAATGGAGCATTACCACCAGCTGGTGTCCATGTAGTTGAACATCCTATCTCTGTTCCCATCTTGAAGTATATTTGGGAACTATTGTCACTTTTCCCTTCCTCTTAGGTAATAATTCATAATATTCCACGAGTAAACAATGTATTATTCTTCTTTCAAAGATTCTCCAGTATGTGTTTAACTTCAAGTCTATAGATTTCCTTATGCTATACCTATTTCTGTTTTTAAAAATACATTTGTATCCTTAATTTACCAATATGTAAATGTACATATTGTTGGGTTGCAGTGTGAAATTTCAGTACATATATATAGTGCCTTATTATTCGATCAGGGGAATTGGCATATCTGTCATCTGAGACACGTACTATTTCTTTGTTTTGGGAACATGCAAAATGGTCTCTACTAACTGCCTTGCAATACTCAGTATTGGTAACCATACTTATTGCACTATGCTATAGAATGTTTGAAGTTTTTACTTTATCCAATTGCACTCCTCAGTACATCTCTTTCTTTTGAATATTTTGTCTTTTATCTTCTTTTCACATCATATATTTTTTTCTTGTGTAGTTTTCCGTGTTTATTACCTTTACTGAGTTATTGACTTAAAGATACTTGAGGCCATAATATGATTTCCATCAACATTGACTAGGGCAATCTCTGCTCTCCAGTAGCAGCACCAGTGACTTTTGGAGCTCTCTCAGGCATTATGGCAATGATTTGTGGAACTGGAGATGATGGTTGGATTAGCTTCGGGATTTTTTTTTTTTTTTTCTGTTCTTGTGGGAAAGGCAGTTGATTAAAAATCTTTTAAGAGTGACTTTGTTCATTTGAAAAATGATTGAGCTGGACCTTAGGTCCATGTGTATAACTTTCTCTTGTTCTCTAGAGGATAAAAAGGTGGTGTAAAATTTTTAGTGATCAAAAAAAAATTTTTAGAAATATGTTGACACAGACACCTGGAGGCATTTTGAGTATTAGGAAGTCTGTGAATTAGGTTGTTTGCTTTGTGGTGAGGTGTGGAACAAGATAAGCATTTTTGAAAAATTATGTTTGGGTTTACTGAATTGGGCTCCAGCATGGTTATGTCAGAAGGACTCAGGATGCCAGTGTTACCACATTCTTTTTAGTTATGTTCCAGAAAATCTTGCCCTGAGACATTAGAAGAAAATACCAGAACAAATAAACACACCCTAAAAGCAAAGTCATTTTCTGGTATGGTTTAAAGCATCTTCCCCCTTGATTATCCAGAACACAGTGCAGACGTGCAGTCCAGTGGTCACAGCAGAAGGCCAGCAAGCCCCGCCCGCTGCCGTGGCTCCACATGTGTGGTCTTGATCTAGCACCAAGGAAATCAATGTTTCCCTACTTATTACTCCTTTACTTCTAAAAGTGAAGAGAGAAAGGAGCAGGCAAACTTGAGTACCATTTCCTCAGGTGGAAATATGCCTTTGGGGAATCATTACTAATTAGTTTTGTTTTCACCATAAATCTAAAAATCTGTATCTCATTCAAATTAAGAATATCATCAGCATTCTCAGGGTAGATTGATGTGCAGTTTTTAGGGAAGGTGATGGTGGTAGTGCATAACATCGAAGTATATGTTGAAGTACCTTTTGACTTTTCTCTTGAGACCACTAAGCTGGGATGACTTCATATTCTCCTGTGGTCACTGATGGTGGTGGCAGGCAGGCATTTGGATGGATAGTAATATCTTGTTTTGGCGATTTCCCCACCTCATTCATGGGTCTGTGTGTAGTGCTCAGAAGATGCTGACTTGTTGAGCACAGGCCTTGGTGGTGTACTTCATATACCATAATTAGCCCTGTGCAGTAGAGCAAGGATGCATTACTTATGGAATTAACTTCGAGGCATAAATCAAGCAAGGTTCTTACCTACTCTCATACTGAGTTAATGCGTTGAATATCTTACATTTTAAGTAAAAAATCATGAAGACAAGGTTTTGTACTTTGTTTTTTACTATCTATCCAGTACCCTGAATACTGATCATTATGTTTAGAACACAAGAGCATTAAGCATATAGATTGAGAATCCATTCCAACATATTATTTTGAAAGAATGATGAGAGAGGGGAACCCAAAGGTGTGTTTCTCTTTTTAGTCACAGACTTGCTTCCTTCTCTAGTCCTTAGTGATTTGGTGTGTGACAGGCATCAGTGTGATGCACCAGAGGTGTTCTCAGGTCAGAAGTTATAGTAGAATCAAGGGTCAGGAACTGATCGAGAAGTATGTGATGCCGTCTCCTGCACCAATAGTAAAATAAGAGAGAGATAGAGAGAGAGAGAGAGAGAGAGAGAGAGAGAGAGAGAGAGAGAGAGAGTGTGTGTGTGTGTGTGTGTGTGTGCGCATGTGCACATCGGTTGAATTTATGGAAAGCCCTTTGTTGAACTGGTTGAATTTATAAAAGTCATTCTTTCTTGAATTTATGAAAAATATTTAGTTGTGCTCAGAGCTCTGGCTTCGGTGGTCATATTGCCATGTCATAAAATAAAGTGTGAGCACCAGTAACCTTGTGGGCGTGCTGAAGAGTTTACTCATATATAACAAGGAGAGACCAATAGTACCCATGAAGTTTGAGGAGGTAACACATTGATTCATATGAGTTCAATAAAGATTAATTGTCCCAGTGACAGTAAATTCTGGAGGTTTTTTAGATCTTAGATATACCTGCATATAGCAGATATTTATTCTCATTCTCTCTCTCTCTCTCTCTCTCTCTCTCTCTCTCTCTCTCTATTTAGGGAGACTAATAAAGTCTAACTTGATTGCACCTTGACTACCTGGCTGCCTTTTTTGCTTGTGTTAGTCTGTTAAGCCTCAAAGGTTGAGAAAAACCTAAATAGGATGTGGCTTTTTTCTTTGTAACGGGCTGTAGAAGGAGATATAAACTAAGACAATAAAAATAATAGTTAGCAACTGTTAGGATTAAAAATCATATATATAGGAGCTTACAGTCGTTAGACCAGTTTTGTTGTGTCAGACCAGCTTTGTTAACTTTGTGTCTCTGTGATGACCGTATATTAAGCATAGAAAACATCAAAATATGCTACCAAAGGTTTATTTTAGCTTCTAGAGTTGAAGTGTTTGGCAGGTACTCAGGCATTGCTGTTGCAGAGTGCTCAGAAGTCAGATGACGAATACATTTCTCTTTATGAACATTCTCAGGACCAGCACTGGGCCATTCTTTCCTGTTCTAGTAAGCTTTGTTTTTTACCAGTATTCTCTCTTTAAGCTCTAAATTGTAATGACTATTGCTCTTTTGCTGTTCTGTGATTTAGGCCAATATTGCCCCAGCAGTGTCAGTTGTAGGGGTTACATTCAATGTAGGCAACTTTGTTGGGTTGGTGTATTTGTCAATATTCTTACTTAACTTGCTTTGTCTTTTTTTTTTAAGACTCCAAGAATTAGGATAGGCAGAGGAAAGAGACACCAAGAGCAGGCTTGAGAGATAAACAGAAGGGGAGATAGCTAGAACTTGAATGAATTCCACTGATCAGGAGAAGGGGAGCTTTTCATTCTGGTGTCTGTGGGTAGATACAAGAACAGGTTTAATGCTAATGTGTGGGAGCCATCTGAAGTGGCATGCAAGAAGCTTGTACATGGGGATGCTGAGGAAGAGTCCATAACATTTATTGACTTTTTCAAAGTGCTCTTTGGTCCATTGTCCATAAATTGCCTTTTTTTTTTTTTTTTTTTTTGGCTGATAAATTGCCTGGTTGTTTCTTGAGAATAAATATTTGGAAAGAGCTCTCTGTTCTTAATACCCAATAAAGTAATGGCCTATTCTTTCTCCTGAGCCCACTTATTTGTTGAAGTGGACTTTGGAATGTTTCACTGTGAAGTACCTTTGTTTGCTATTTGCCTGCAGTTTGAGCTTGCCAAGAGATAAAATACAACCTTAATTTCAGATGACTAATAGAGAAGGTTGGGGGGCAGTTGGGAGAGAAAGGGGTTGTGACAGGCAGAAAACCAGAGGCAGGGAAGAGGAAGCAATATACATTTAAGGGGTGTTTTCCAGCTCAACCCTGGGTTTTCTGGCTGGATTGATAAGAGTAATATTTACTTTCTTTTACTTAGTGCTTTTCTTTTTGTGGCTATCACAATTAATACTTAGAATAGTTTTTTATAATTTGAAAAAAATTTTAAGGATCATTTTTGAAAGTTTTGCCTTTAAGACAGCAGTTTTTTTTTTTTTTTTTTTTTTTTAAACACCACCAATCCTTTTTAGTTTCTATTCTGTGTTTAAAAAAGAAATCCTTCAGATAATCTTTTCCTACTTGCATATTATTTTTGTGTCAGACCAACACACTTCCAGCAACATTCCCCATCTCAGTTGTGGACCAACACAGTCCACTTGATGGTTATGAAAAGTCTTGTTTTAGTTAAACTACTTGTGATCGAGAACTTTTGAGATAAGAGATAATGTCAAATAAATGTCAACCACAGAGATGCCCAGCTGTTACTAGAAGAAAGGCTCTTGGGACTGTAGGATGAGTCTGTGGAAGAACGCTGCCTATGTAGAGAGCCCATGTTACACTCTGATCGGTTACTCATGTAGCAGATTTCTCATTTAGTAGTTTTTATGGTACTAGACATTGGGAAAGTGGGCAGCTTTTTTTCCCCTTATAACATCTATTGTGTTGGGGTGACCGTTCAGGAAGTTTGGATATATGAAATGAGAAGGGACACGCTAAGCTTGTTGTTCATGTGGACCCTACACTTCTGAGCATCACTGGATGTGAGGAAGATCATTTTGGGATCTGGCCTTGGATCTGATCTAATCAGCTGGCTTTCATGACTTGATTAATATGCAGGTTAAGTGCTATCAGTCTTGTGGGTCCTGCTGTGAGTCATGCATCCAGATATCCTGACTAAACAAGCAGTTAAAGTCTGGCCTTTCAGTAGCTTCCCCATGTTGCCCTGCTATCCATTTAGAGAGTTTTCCCACATCTGTTGAACTGGAGATGAACAAACAATGAGATAAATACATGTGTTTGAAGCATAGTGTATATATTAGTTTCTTAGAACTACTATAATTGCTATAAAACTAAGTGACTTAAAATAATCAAAATGTGTTCTGTCATGGTACTGGAAGCCAGAAGTCCTAAATTGAGGTGCTGGGGTCTGTGTTCTCTCTGAAGGCTTCAGGGAAGAGTCCTTTTATGTCTCTTCTAGCTTCTAGTGACTTTTAGCGTCACCAGTCCCTTGAGGATTCTTTTGCTCAATTCACACAAAAATCAGAAGGTGGCAAATAGCAGCTCTTCTAGTGGCCCTGATCCTATAAGCAATACCACTTAATATGAATGCTGTCTGTGGATACTGCTGGTTACTAGTTTCTACTGCTGCCATCACTGCAATTTGCTGGCTTGTACCAGACACCATCGTTCAGCTCTGCTGCGTGCCGCTCTCTGCCGCTGCTGGCCATGCCATTCTATGCTGGCCTTTGCTGGGTGTGGTACATTGCCTCTGCAGGTTGCTGCTCTTCGTTGCTGGTGTTCATCAGCTGCTGGTTTCTGGAGCTCTTCATCCTGTAAAGTTTACAGGTCTTTCTTTTGAAATTACTGCTTTGTCTACACTATTCAAGCTTCTTGGATTTGTAGGACCTTCTGAGCCTACACTATCGGAAAAGTAAATCAGGAGCAGATTTTCATGACCACTGAAATGAAGCTTTATTTGAACAGGACCAGACAGGAGTGGCAACACATCAGAGGGTCTTGCCTAGACCAACCATAAAAGGTGTGAGAGCTATGTTACTTAGATAGTAGTTGTCAGCCAGTGATTATTCCAGATTCAGACCTGCTGATTGGTCTGAGTTTTAACCTGCTGATTGTGCCAGGTTGGTCCAAACTTGGGCTTTCAAATGTGAACTGAATTTCAAATTAGTCAAGATCCAGTTCTGCTCCATGCAGATTCAAGCAGGGCAGACATCTCTGGAGAAAGAGTGGGGTGTCCAAGATAGTCACGCTTGTAACGAGGTGGTCAACAGAACATGAGAAATGAGCTGTTTCTTTGATAACTGTCTCTTTTCTTTTAAACATGGGTAAGTCAAAAGCAAGGAATGTTTATACAGGGATAGGTGTGTTAATCATAGCTTGTTCGGATTTGGGAAAGTTGGAGATGTTAATAATGGGGCCAGGTCCTTCCATTCCTCATGCAAGGAGCTGGTGGAGGGGCTCCATGTCTGATGGCCACTATGCCATGTGTGCTTCCTGTTGTGGTGGCCCAGAGAGCAGCCACAAGATAAACCCTGTGGTGTTGGGGGGACAGTGAAGCAAGTGTCCTAGTCCTTTGTTTGGGGATGAACAGAAGAGGAGGGAAGAAAATTGAGTCCGTGGCCATCTACACACTGCCGTTGCCATAGGCAAAAGGTGAAAGCCGTAGGCTTTTCCATCCGCCTCGCTGGTGCTCTGTGGCTTGCCGCATCACTGCGGTCTCTGCCTCTCTTTTCATGTGGCCATCTCTTCTGTCTCTAGTAAGGACACTTGCTATTGAATTTAGAGTGGGTAATCCAGGATGGTTTTATCTTGAGACCCTTAACTACATCTTTCTCCAAATAAGGGAACATTCAGTTTCTGAGCGTTATGCAGTTTAAATCACTAGGGTGTACTTTTCAGTATCTTGGTCTGCCTTAAAGGTGGCATGCCCCATCTTTGCTGCTAACATTTGGCATGTGAGAGATAACCTCCAAAGAGAAGGTTTCTCTTGTGTGACTTTCTGTCTGTCTCTTTTTCTGTTGTCCACCTTGGATATATGCATTCTGTTTGGGTACTTGCTTGGGTTGAACATTCCATGTAGACATTGTAATATGGTTATAATCAGAGAAAAGGGTAGATTAGAAGTGATAGGAGACTATTGATAGCAAATTACTTTTTTAGAAAAGGATCCGATTCTGTGGATTATTCTTCTGTTGCTCAGTGGCAGAAGCAGGTGTTTGTTTCTGAAGGCATATTCATTGATGGACTCCTGTTGCCAATGGTGAGGGGCAGTGACTGTATTTTTTAACATCTCAGCTAGGTTTGTTTGTTTTTATTAAGATGGCAGTACCCACAGTGTCATGGAGAGGATGTACTTTGTGATACCCTGATTGTGCACATCATTTAAGTCGAGGTATGATCTAATTTGACAAAATGAACCCCCAACACTAACCAGAATTTCCTTCACTTGTCTCCCACTGCCACTTTCCTTCACTGACGCAGAAGAGGAGACAAGCTGCTCTTAAAAATCTCGAGCCTCTGGAATTCAATGTAGTGAATATTTATTAAGTATAAACTATGTACCAACCCCCATCTAAGTGCTAGGAGAATTCACAAACAGATTAAGCCTTTGCTGTTGTGCTATGACTAGTTTCCTTTTTCCTTCTCTTATTGAACCCTTTTCTAGTCTTGTGTAATGCAGCAGTTGTTTTAAATTGAACACATTTTTTTTTCATTTTAAAACTTCCATACAATATCAGAAGTTGTTGACTTGAGCCTTTTCCAGCTCAACATATTAATATGGCTTTACTTTTTATATCTCGTTTTTATACTCTTCTGCTGGATGGTTAAGACCAAGATAAAGCAAGACCTGTATAACAAGAATGTAACTTCTGTATCTGACAAGGTTAGTCAGATCCCCTCAGGATTTACCCTGGAATCCTGTACCGCAGTTTGTAGATCCTTTGTCAGTGTCAGCCATGTGGATAGATACAAAATAGTTAGGATAGGTATACAGCTAATTTCTCTTAATTCAATGTGAAGAAAGATTTGTACTAATAGTGTTTGGACAGGATATCATGTCTGCCTCTTGTACTATAAATAACTACTATGAAGACAGCAATATGCAATATATTGATTATTGTAACTGTCCTACTAACCTGTTCTGAATCTGTCTCATTGCTATTTCTTTCTCGATAAAATTAATGAAAATAAATATCTTTGCACATATCATTGTACATATCTGTTATCCATCATAACTTTGAGTCTCCTTTCTCCTAGGTTTGAAGCTTTTAGTACACTAGTTTAGGTCCTTACTTGATGCTTGCTTTGCCACTTCTTTCCTTTTCTTTCTCAGAGGTTGGCTTCAAGGTCTTAGGACAGTGTGCCATGCAAGTGTACTTTTGCGCACTTGTCAAAAGTTATGCAGCCGTTCTATATGTACAAGAGTTTGTATTATTATCATTGTGATGTAAAGCTTATAGAATGCCAGATGCCAAGACAGACAGACAGACTGATAGTGAATTTTACCGGCCTGTTTTTGCCTATATGATATAGTGATTAGATATTAGCTTTGCCTTGATATAGGTGGGCTTCTTTGCTTACCTGTTTGGAATAAAGAGCTGCTTCAGTTTGACAGCAGAGATGCGTTCTCACAGAATGTTCATGGTCCTGGTGCATGGGGTAGGAAGTACCAATGCCAAAGCTCCTTCTTCAGACCTGAATTTCTGTAGATATCAGATGATAACTGTCTTGTCTCCCTCACGCCACTGAGGGAAAGGTTTCTCCCTGCTTTTATAGATGGTATGAGATTAATAAATATGCTATCTATGCAAAAGGATTTTTTTAGTAAGAGATTTGAAAGTACTATATTTTATTTTTTTATTTTAAGATAGTACAAAATAGTATTAAAACAAAAATTATAAACAATGCAGAATTTCATTAAGTAAAATAATGAGTTGCCAATATTTGTTGTATTGCATAGTGTTGTCTTCAAATTAATTGTTCAAAATAGCAGAAATATGTGTGCAAAATTGGAAGAAGAAAAAAATTACAAGATATTGAGAGAAAAAGGGAAAAAATTGAAAAAAGGAGACAAAAAAAGTTAAGCATTAACTGCTTCTTTCCACAGGCCTGCAGAAATCCACACTATAATTATGCAAACCATCCTGCTTATATACATAGATATATCTCTTTCCCTATTCCTCCTGTCTTTCTCTTCATCTCAGTAATTTCTTCCTTTTCAACAGGCTCATTCCCTTTTATAGTATTTATTGTACCCTTCTGTTGTTCCCTCACTTACTCATTCCAAGTTCTCTCTCACACTAAAGAGACAGTATGATGTTTGCACATGTGGGTCTAATTCATTTCACTGAAGAATATGGTCTCTAGTTGTATCCATTTAAATAAATCTGATAAAAAGCCTCAGATTTATTCCTTTTTATAGCTGAATAATACTCTCATTGTGTAAAATACCACATCTTCTTACCCATTCCTCAGTTTATGGGCATTTGGGTGGTTTCTAAGATTTAACTATAACAAATTGTGCTGCCATAAGCGTGGGTACACATAAATCACTATAATAAGAAGTTTTCAGTTCTTCTGGAGAAATACCTAGGAGGGGAGTAGCTGAGTTGAATGGGACCTCCAGTCATAGCTTTTTGAGGAATCTCCACACTGCTTTCCATCGTGGTTGTACCAGTATGCACTCCTACTGGTACAGTGGAGAAGGGTTCTTTTATCTCCACAACCCCTGCAGCATTTGTTATTGAGTAACTTCTTGATGGTAGCCATTCTGGGCTGAGGTGGAATCTCAGTGGTGTTTTTATTTGCATTTCTTGAATGACCAGTGATATTGAACATTTTTTCATTTATTGTCATTTGTATTTCTTCATCTATGAAGTGTATATTCATCTCAATAACTATCCCTTAGAACATGTATCCCACATTTCAGGGATTAAAGATCTAGAAAAATCATAACATTTATTTTATTTCATCTGTAGAGTAGAAGAAAAGTAGATCCCATATATGGGATTTTCCTGAGGATTTATTCCAGTGTTTATCCAATGTAGAGCCCATACAGGCTATGATCTTTTTTCTGTGCCTGTGGTCAGAGGTTTGGCCGAGCCTATCTACCCTCCTTGGCTTCTAGTGCTGTCTTTTTGTTCTTGGAGTTGGAACTTCTTAGGCTTCCTCTTCTCTGTATTATAAATATGGCTTCTAACAAGTTGATGACTTACCCTCCCCTCTGAAGCCCAACCCTTCTGGAGTCATGTAGTTTGTCTGATTTTCTCTCCAGTTCTCTTTTTTTCTCTCTCTAAAAACACTCGGTCCTGACTTCCCAGCTTTGATCTGAGCTTTCTACCCCTTCTTGGAAACTTTCCAGTTTCACTTGCCTAGCTCTGTAACTTTTTCAAATGGTGCATTTTCTGACATATAGTTGAGTTTTATACGTGTTCAATAAATCTATGAAATTTAACTAGTGTTCACTGGTGATAATCACCATTGGAACTCAAATATTTTGGTGCCCTTCAGACTAGACCTATCCCTGTGCCCTCATGGGGACAATTCTGTCTTACGGTTTTTGTTTGTTCAGGAGCATATATGTAATTTTTCTACTTTAACATTTGGTATAGGGTCAGTTTCTATGTTGTTTAATTGTCATCAGTTCAGAGGTACATAGTCAATTTAATAGTTACTTTTGGGAAGTAAAAAAGGAACATATTAAATAGACACAATATTACAAGATGCCTTCAACTTCACGGGGATAAAGGATGTTTTAGAATCAAGGAAATATAGTGCCTATAAATTCCTACTGATGGACTGTCATTGATTTAGAAGACTGTAGAAAAGTTGTGTGGGCAAGAAGTCCTTTGGTGGGAATGTTATCACCAAACAAACCCCTTTACACATGCAACACTGGCCCCCCTCCCAGTGCACTGAGCCAGTGAATACTATGGACTCCTGGCATTGAATGCACCCACAAAACAAATTTTGGCATTATGTTTATAGGGATTTGTGGTTACTCTAAATCTACCCAGGTTATAAATTGCCAACATCAGCATGTAGACTAATAGCATGTCCTTGCCTGACCCTGTTGAGGGTACTCTCCAAAGAATGACTGAAGATAAAATTTTGTAATGTTTTATGTCAGGCACCTTGTTTAGATTATCAACACCAAAAGACTCTTTAGGCCTTTCATAGGGAAAGTGGAAGAAGACAATCACCAGTTTGACGTGTGAATCTACTTGTACTCCACCTTTGATCAGGTATAGTACCCTCGGAGCAAATGCTGGTAAGGTTGTTGCTTGCTGCCAGAGTCTTAGCCGCAACTGTGTGTGGAGTGTAGCTAGCATGCGCTTTTCTTTTTAATGATCTCTTGAGGCTTCTGTTAGCCAGGAATTTTGAAGATGGCAGAAGATTAATTGTGAAGGCTTCAACCCACTGTACAGTGAAGCTATTCATGGCCTTAAGCATAGTTATAGGGGTGAGGGTCTTTGCTCATCTGTGTTTTAACAGTCTGAGTCCCTGAAGTTATGACCTTGCCTAATGAGACAGAATTTAGGATTTTATTGAGAACACTGACTGGTGACTGACCATGAGTAGGATTATGCACACCTCAAGTGATCCTGGTTAATACTTTCATTTTATGATAACTTGCCTGTGTCCTAAGCCATCCCTGAATGGCAGTTAATCAAAGACAGGGTAGTAAGTAATTTTAAATTTTACAGAGATGCAGAATTTGATGAAACCTGTGGAGTTAGTGTTAGAGATCTTGACTTGCAGTCTTGGATGAAGGAGGCTTGGCAAAATCAGCAGTTCACCAAGTAGTAGGGGAGAATATGAGGTGATATCTTTGTGGGGTCTACAAAGGAGCAAGATGGCTCACAGCTGGGTGTTGGGGAATGGATGAATATCTCCACTGTTTTATAAAAAAATCACCATATTTTTTGATGGTGTTAAAAATCAAATTTCATTATCTTACAACATTATTATAAAATCTTAAAGGAATAATTGTACTTCTTACCAACACCCAATTTAAAGCCGGGCATGGTGGCACATGCCTGTAATCCCAGCACTAGGGAGGCTGAGGCAGGAGGATTGTTGTGAGTTCGAGACCAGCCTGAGCTACAAAGTGAGCTTAAGGCCAGCCTGAACTGCACAGTGAGACCCGGTCTCAAAAAGACAAAAAAAAAAAACCAAACAAACAAACAAAAAAAAAACCACCCAATTTAGTCTGGAAGTTTTGTGAACTGTTGAGGTAAAATCTTACTCCAGTGTATGGTGATTTTATTTTGATTGATCATCTTTTGTTATTTTATCTTTCAAACTAAAGTCTTATTCAACTCCCTACCCCCACTCCACTGTTAAGATCCACCTGCATATGCATATGTTCATCCTTATGATTTTTTAAAAAATGTATTTGGTAGAGTCTTACTGTGCAGCTTGGACTCATAGTGATTCTCCTGTTCTTAGCCTCCCCAGCACTGGGATTACAGGAGTGTGCCAGCATGCCTGGTCTCAGTGGCTGGCTCAGTGCACTGGGAGGGGGGCCAGTGTTGCATGTGGTGCCAGGGATCAAACCCTGGACCCTGCACTTGCCTAAGCAGGCACTTAGTCAGCTGAGCTATCTTGCTGGCCCTGTTCATCCTTATGTTAAAGGGATTTTGTGGCTTTGTCTTTGTATCAGTTCATCTATGGTAACAGCCCTCTTTCTACTACACTAAATGATGCATGATAAGCAGATTTGATGTAGATTTCTAGACCCTCCTCACTTTGGACAGCCCCTGATCTAGTTTAATCTAGATTGCTGTGCTGTAATTTCTTGCCACTTTGTATTGTAAAGCCTCTTCCTGTACTGCAGTGCAGGCTGTTTTTAGTAGAAAATGCTCTAGCACAGTATGCCATGACTCAAGAGTTCAGCTTAAGTATAGGTGCATAGCTGAACTGCCAGGGTGATCTGTGCCTCTCAGAACACTGCAAGCACCCCTTCTCCCACCTTCACATATTGCCTTTGGTGTATGATCAGGCTCTCAGACTGTACAAGAGCTGGAGCAGGGAGACAGACTTTTACAATATGCTAGGTGGCTTTTTTTAGAGAGACTTTTATCCCACAGTGTCTCAGTTAAGAGTTTGAATATTTTTTAAATGTTTGAGGGCAATGTGTATTAGGACCGTTCTTTCTATTTGCTTTAAAAGAAAAACCAATAGTGAAAAATTCAGATAATGAAAATTTAAACAGAGGACTCCATTTTAAAAACTCGCATTTAAATATACTTCTATTCCCCTCCCCAATTTGGCACCCAGATTACATTTTATGCAATTTCTAGGAATGTGTTGAATTGGTGTTTATGCGAGCATAAACTCTACAAGTATCTAAATAAATAGTTAAATGCAAGATTGCAGAGCCTCTGAGGTACTGTTATAACTACAGCTAAAAGTAAATGCACCAATCATATATTGAATGTATTTAAATTAAATAGTATCAACAGATTCTTCTTTCAGCAACCCTTTGTAAATATTGTGAACTTTAGATACAGGCACGCTAATATGTAAGGAAAATAAGTATCACTGGAAAATCAAGTATATGGAGAAAATCATACATGTTTCTTCTTAGTTCATTTTTTTTAATGTTATAGGAGTGATTTAATTTGTAGATATGAGAGCTGGAAGAGACCTTAACATCATGAACACTTCTCTGGTTAACAGAGAAAAGCTCAGAGAAGGAAAATGACTTTGCTGAAGCACGCAGGTAGGTAATGACAGGATTGGGAACGGAAACCAGTATTGCTGCCTCCCACATTTATCTTGTTTTCATTAAGCTGTCTCACTTTGTGGATATTGGGGAGAATGATATAGTAAAAGCTCATTAATGAGTTGGGCATGGTGGTAAAATCTGTAATCCCAGCAGTTTGGGAGGTTCAGCCCGGAGGATTGCAGATTTGAGTCCTGCCTGGATAACTTAATGAGACCCTGTCTCAAAATAAAAAGGGCTGGAGATATAGCTCAGTGTGAAAGCCCTGGGTTCCTCCTCTAGTACCATCAGAAACTCCCAAACTAAACCAAACTTAGCCGAACTGAGTGGAGTTGAACTGAGCCAAACTGAACCAAACTCCTCATTTATGCATTCATTGCCCTTTGGCCAACTTACTAGATGCCCACTTCTCTTACTGTATAATTCAGCTGTGTAACAAATGATTGCAATTGCATAACTGAAAACTGTTTCTGTTGACTCCTGCCTCTGAAGATCAGAAGTCAGACTAGAAATCAAGGTGCTAGTTGGCTGTGTGGTCATCTAATTATCAGATCTTTGGACCATTGTTTCTAATAGGGTTTTTATTACATTACTTATTGTTACACTAGCAAGAATAAATTTTAAAACATGTATGACCAAATACAAGAGCACTAGAATGGAAAGGCAGACTAGAGAAGGAGCCACATCTTAGGGGATTGGAATAGCAATTTTAACCAGCTGGTTTGTAGCTAGAAACTGTCAGCAGGGGTCAATGATTAGAGCCTCCTGTTTATGTCTAGTCTATATTATTATTATTATTACTATTATTATTATTATTACTATTATTATTTGTTGTTACTTTCTTGCTAGGTATTTAAGACCAAGTTAAAGTAAGACCAGTGTTAGTCAAAATTAATTTTTTTCCAAATATCAAGGTCAGTTAAGGCTCTCCAGGAGTTGCTTTTGGAACCATGTGCAATGCCTCTTAGCTCTTCTGTCAGTATCGGGCACAGGATGGGTGGGTCATGGTCTTGCTTGACCATGTAGCTTTCTGTGGAAGCATAGAAGACGTTTCTTTCCCTGGTGACTCTCTTTTTGGCACACTGGGTATTGGCTGACTCCTGTTCTCTGGTGTCCAACAGTCTTCCTGCTCAGGAGATTGGGTGACTCACCAAAGCTGTAAGAGCCTATAAAAAAGGCCCTCTTATATCCAGGGTCCTAGTTGACCTTGGAGGGTGAGAGCCAAAATATTGACTGTCCTTTCAGCCAAGTTACCTTTTCAGTTTTGGTCTCCAAACTTTAGTTGTTGAATACCCAGAAGATCAGTTAAATCAGTATTGTGGTGGGAGAACAGCAGGTTTAATTTTATGACCTGCTCTGTACAGAACTGTTACATTCTTACTAATCACGATTGTCTTGAAATTGGGTCCCTGTAGAATGTTAACAGGTTACAATTATAAAGGTTCACTGAGAAAATTTGAGATTGTGTTTTAGCATAATAATCAATATGACATCATTATATTAGAACTACTAGGTTTTGTTAATATCTTGGAAATATATTTACATTTTTATCAATATAAAATAACTTTTTCCAGTTATTTTTATTCATGTATTAATTGATATACAGAAACTTTTACTTAAATTTGTTAACTTTTAATAGTGTATACTTCACAGATTATTAATCCCTAATCTCTTAATCATTTTGACATTCTGTTAACTATATAAGGTACAAGTATATCAAACTATCCTAACACAATTGTAATAACTATCACGTAAACTAAAAAAGTTCATTGTCATTGACAGCTGTTGTTTTGGAGGTCATCAGTATGACAAGATATCTTTTTCCTGCCCTATATCTTAAAAACAAATATATTTCATTTACTATGAGGTTAGCAATAGCTAGCATCACAACTACATAGAAATCTTTACATATATTTGCTAAGTTTTTACCCTTCAGGCAAAATTTAGATTTAAAAAAAAAAAGGCTCATACAGAATTTTAATTCAGTATGTATTGACAAAAACTAAAGGACATCTTTAGAAGCCTTACAAATTTAGGAAACAGTGTTAATGACTACACATAGACTTATTACCCAATAGTAATGTTTTCTCATTATACAATAACAATGCTGATTTAATTACAGCCAAACGATGTAGATCAAACTTTAAATAGGTCCAATTTTTTTATTTTCCCTGTATTTTTTTTTTTTTTAGGGAAGGGTCTACAAGGTGTTCAGGGTCTCACTACTAGATGGAACTCTTAGTGATTCTCCTGTTTACAGCCTCCCAAGTGCTGGGATTATAGGCCTGTGCCACCGCGGCCAGTCTCATTCTCTGTCTCAGCATGCCCCGGGGGCGGGGCCAGCACAACAGGCCTAGGGATCGAATCCCCAGCCCTGCACTTGCTTGCTGGGGCTTTAATCTGCTGAGCTGTTTGGCCCGCCCTGGGACCAAAATTAAAGAGGTGTCAGATTTTTATCATTTTATTTTTTGTTTTTAATTTTTTATTCATTTTAATGAGAAAAAAGGATAAAGTAGCAATGAAACTTTTAAAACAGGTTAGTAGAATGTTTACAGTAATTAATACATTGCATATTGTTGTCTTCATAGTAGTTATTCAGAGGACAAGATGCAGACATATCTTGTCTAAACAATATTAGTACAAACTTTTATTCTCATTGAACTAAGAGAAAGTAGCTATATATCTATCCTAACTCTCTTTTGTATTTTTTTCATGATTAATTTCTAAACATATATTGTATAAAAGAGAGCACTTAATAATTACTTTGTATGCATTAAACTTTAAAACATAGTCATAGAATAGCTTGTATTTAGATACACATATGTTCTAATATATGTTACGTCATAAACTAAGATAATAGCTATTTAACCAGTCATGAACTGACTATTGAAAACATTTCATAGGTTAACATTTAAATACTCTTTAACTCTTAAAGCTTGCTTCTTAGTAGCCAAAAATCTGATGAGAACACAAGAAATATATTTAGTAATACATAAAAAACTTACTTTTCAATCTAGTTTTGTAAGTTTAACCAAGAGCATTTCAATATGATAAGAAACTTTATTGATTTAGACATAGAAAGTTTAACCTTGTAATATAGCCTACTTAAATGTATCTTAATTGCTTTAGATGACTTATGAGAACCAAATCATAACATTTAAGTACTTTAAGCTATACATATATTTATTCAAGGTAAAACTCTTAAATTATTGTAGACAACAATAAACATTGCCTTTATAAAACCAATCTTTTTCTGTTATCTCAATTAGCTAACAAGATGGTTGGAAATATAGTACCAAGTTTAAGGACATCTTTCTATCTTGTTAATGCACAGTTAATCCTATGAACAAAGATATTTGGGCTATATCTTGAGTGTCTTATTTATTTATATACCAACTAAAGTAGAACGTATACCTGAAAATGGTTACATAAAAACATACACAGGAATACAATCATATATAACACTTATGATATCAAACTTCAAGGCTTTTTTAGGTCCTATATAAAACTTGAGACTTTAGTCCTTATTTATTAATGTTTCAAATAAGTTTGGCTACTCTGAACACCCATATAAAAGGTCTTTCCATGGAAATCTTAAAAAGGACCAAAATATAAAAAGAACTGAACTCATTTTTTTCTTAAATGAAGCTGCTATAGGTGCTCTGATTATTACTAACATGTTGAACACACAAACATACACAGGATGATTATATTGAAATTAAGTGCACTTTCAGATATATTTGGCCAAGTTAAACTACAATAATGCTTTTATAATTTAGGTTTGTAACTGTAAGTAGATTAGTCAGAACTTATTTTGTAATAAGAATCAGAAAGGAAAATACCTTTTCTACCTGTGAGAGCCAATGTAGTTTTTAAGGTGGGCCCTAGGCTGACAGTTTATTCTCCTGAAATAGCTGTAGAGGTTTCTTATTGTTGCTTTGATAGCCATAGCTGATAGTTAGAAGTGCTGTTTTGTTAGTCACATATAACTGTTTCCTCTAAAGGGACAGAATGTTAAAGGTCATTTTACCTATTTCTGGGGTGGGGGGCTATTCAGGCCAGGTTTGGGTGTAGAGTGTAGGTGACATTCTTTAGAGCTAAGTCTATATTTTAAAAGGGAAGGAAAGAAGAACAGGTGTCTGTCTGTCGCTCTTGCTCTGTGTCCAATCTAAGGCATCCCCTAGACTTAATCCTGTCCAGCATCAGTAGTGGCAAACTGGAGGTGTGAGGATCTCACCAGAGCCAGGTTGGTTGCTCTTCATTTTTTGTGGTATAAAAACTAAGCAGTCTGCTCTGTAGTGCAGCGTTCTTGAAGGAGTTAAGTATTAAGTTCTGGACTGATACAGTTGAGCTAAAACTTATTCTTTGAGAGTTTGAGTATTAAATGTAGACCAGTTTTTTTGTTTTAATATTTTTATTTTTAAAGAATATAGCCCAGAGAAAAGTAAAGATCAGCTTTATTCTGGAAGGAAAAAAATCATTCTAGAAACCTAACTCTGGGATCCAGCAGTCACAGAAAAGAGAATTCCCTTGGACAAAACATTCTCAGGGGCAGGGCAGTGGAGAAGGGACAGAAGAATGACTCCATGCATGGCATAATTAAATCCTAATTATCTCAAGGACAGAAAGACAATGCTGAGGTATAGCTCAGTGGTACAACACTTGCTTGGCAAGCACAAAGTCTTGAGTTTGATTTCTGATAACCACTCCCCCACCACACCAAAAAAAAAAAAAAGAAAGAAAGTGCCTTAAGTGGGCATTCCAAAGGTGATCGTTAGAAGTGCTGTTTTGTTAGTCACATATAACTGTTTCTTCTAAAGGGACAGAATGTTAAAGGTCATTTTACCTATTACTTCGGGGGGTGTTCAGGCCAGGTTTGGGTGTAGAGTGTAGGTGACATTCTTTGGAGCTAAGTATATATTTTAAAAGGGAAAGAAAGAAGAACAGGTATATAGCTGCTTTCATTTGTTTGGTGTTTTTTTTTCCTCCATGAATTGTCACCCTAAGCCTTTAACATCAGTCCAAGGGGACCATCAGTGGGTATTTTATTCCCTAAGCCCCTTGATTTCCTTGTGTGTTCAAACAGGGAGATGCATTTATTTCCTATTTGGTTTGTTCAAGAACTTGAGGCTCAATCTCTGGCCTGCATCAAGATATCTCGCTATCAATTCATTTGATTTCACCTGAACCAAGATCATTCTGGGATAGGGATAGAATAACCCAACCACCAAAGCAGTGCTGTCACACCCATGACTTTTCTTACCTTGGTCCATTCAGTCTCTGCCTCTGTGCCATTTCCATACTGTCAGGAAGAAGTGTTGATGGGGGTTCTCATCTCAGAGGCCATTACAGCAAAGCAGTAGGATGTGTCTCCTATGTATGGGTGTTTCTGCTCCCTAATGGGCTCGAACTCCACAGTTGGGAGCCAGAATTGGGAAAATGTCCATAGACAGACTCAGTTTTTCAGTGCAGATGATAAACCACTCAGACACCCAAGAAATCCTGAGGAGGCAAAGTTGTTTTACTTCTGCAGAAGGGCATGAGCAGATTGTAGCATGAGGTGGCAAGGGCATAGCTCAGCTTCTGGGTCATATGGTACGTGCCACAGCTAGGCCAGCACTAGGCCAATTCTCCCATCTCTTTGACTATCATCCAGAGAAAAGTCTTGCTTTTAAGAGGTCATGTGATTACCTCATCTAGATAATCTCTATTTTAAGGTCAGGTGACTTGGAACTGTAATCATGTAATAAGTACCTTCATTAATATCGAAGGATTGTAGGGTGAAAATCATTGGCAAATCATGTTTAGGATTTCGCTGCCACACCCAGTTTATCTGCCCACCTGATTTTGGATAGGCCTTTTCCTTTGTGATCCCATTGTCCAGTTGGAAATGAAGAGAGGAAAAGGCAACTCTCTAGAATTGGTTTGCTTTCTTCTGCATTCCAAGAGTCCAGAGATGGAAATTGCCTCCAGATGCCAATAAAACTCATGCACTTGATTGTGTAGAAAAGGAAGTTAATATCCCATTAGCCACAGCTGAAAATGTTTCCATATAAAGTGTTCAGAGAACCTGATGTAGTGAGGGATTGCTGGTAACTGTAGAAAAAGGAAATTGTGTTGTAAAAACATACCTTTGTCCTCCAGATGACAGCACAGCACACAGCACTGGCAAGCTTGTCAATGAAGTTCTATAAACTTGCCTTAAGAAGAGAAAATGTAGGATATAATGGGAAAGAAATTCCTATGAAATTACCTTTTTAAGTTTCAATACTTAAAAAGGTAAGCCTGACTTAATGAGAAAAGTAATCTTCTTAAGTGGACCCCTGCTGTCTTCTAGTGAAGCAGAATGAAGGCCAGTACCCTGGTGTGGTTTCAGAGGGCAGTCTTTGGGGCCATCTTCCTATTGCTTGGCATGTGAAAGCATTATTCACCTTAGAGTCTTTGCACATGTTACTCTGCCAGGCTGCAGTGCCCTTTCTTCAGTTTAATTGTTTTATATTTGTATGCATTTGTAGTTCATGTAGTTTGGAGTGGTTGCATGTATGTATTACAGTTTGTTTCTTTTTGTCTTTTTAAAATCACCTTCCCTTTGTCTCTCTGTCCCTCTCTCCTTCATTTTCCCTGTCCCATTTTTCATTCTTTCTTCTTCTTTTTTAAAATATATTTGGTGTAGGGTTTCATTACACAGCTCACACTCATAGTGATGCCCTTGTTTTCAGCTTCCCTGAAATTACAGGCATGCACCACCATGCCCAGTCTTAGTGGCTGGCTCAGTACACCCAGGGGAGGAGTTGGCATGGCGTGAGGTGCCGGGGATTGAACCCCAGTCCCTGCACTTGCTTGAGCAGGCATTTAGTCGGCTGAGCTATCTCTCTAGCCCCCATTTTTCATTCTTGTTGATGCTATTCCATGCTCCTGGATAGCAAGATCCGACATTGTGAAGATGGCCATACTCCCAAAATTGCTGTACAGATTTAATGCAATCCCTATCAAACTGCCACCAACATACCTACCAGATATAGAGAAATCAATCCTAAAATTTATTTGGAACCACAAACGACCTAGAATAGCAAAGGCAATCTTGGCCAATCAAGACAAGGCAGGAGGCATCACAATTCCTGATTTGAAATTATACT